>DWMZ01003616.1:0-12540 GCA_018249855.1 Eueides tales michaeli | reverse complement strand
GAACGAATGAACGAATGAACGAATGAACGAATGAACGAATGAACGAATGAACGAATGAACGAATGAACGAATGAACGAATGAACGAATGAACGAATGAACGAATGAACGAATGAACGAAAGAACGAATGAACGAATGAACGAATGAACGAATGAACGAATGAACGAAAGAACGAATGAACGAATGAACGAATGAACGAATGAACGAATGAACGAATGAACGAATGAACGAATGAACGAATAAACGAATAAACGAATAAACGAATAAACGAATAAACGAATAAATGAATAAATGAATGCATGAATGAATGAATGAATCTCCACTCGAGGAAGTGAAATATAATACTCAGCTTCACGCTGTATCCCGCACGTGACAAGCTAGGCAGAGGGAACTTGGGAACCTAGTGTGACACTCTGTTCCATTTCCATCCCCCACTTTTTGCCGAATTTGAAGCATTGCGTGTTGAGTGGCGGAACTCAACGCCGCGCTTTTGCTTTATAACCAGAGCGAAAAAAGGAAACATTGAATATTTATATTATTAATGAAATATTTCATTTCCTTGAGTGGGGATCGACCCCACAACCTGTCGGTTACAGTCACACGCTTGTGCCGCTGTGCCACGACAGGCATCAATGAAATATAAAATAAAAATAATATATTTTAACTTTATCACTGTGATAATGAGGCAAAATCCTGTGTTGAATAGCGCCATTCTACTCGCAACGCCTCCACAATTCGGTGGGGCTCAGACAATTTATAAGAAACTAATAGAATATATTTTAAGGTGGACCTTTACTTTTTACCTATAAGTATTGATTAAATTGTTTCATAGGTTGGTTAGAAATATTGTGACAATCGTTATTTACAAATGAATTATTTTACAATATGATGTCTCGCAGACGTCGGCAATGGCAGCCATGAACTCCGTCTATCAAATATTGGATCTCTAAAAATTTACATTGAAATAATATACTGTGCTTTATAGTGGACATTTTCACTGCACATTTTGATAAGTTATGTTTCGTAGTATATGCATTTAATTAAGTAAGAAATAAGATAAGAAGAGAAATAACATTTCCGATTCAATATCAAAAGGTTTCTGCAATTCAAACCTGTATCGTCTGAGATTAACGTGTTTTATATTAGTATAGATATTAGGTACGACGGACTCCCGTACTCTTATATATGTATATCACAATTTTGTGATATACATATATAAGAGATACTCTTATATATGTATATCACAAAATTGTGATATACATATATAAAAGTATCTCTTTAGTTGAAATTTTATTGATAAGATCAATTTTGATCTATATAAAGTGCACAGCGTATCTAATGTATTTTTTGTGTTAGAGGAAATGGTTTAGTTATTTAAATAGTATACCTATTTTTTGTAATAAACAGTATCTTGCCGTTTACATAGGTTCACTCTGTATTTTCCAAATACCACATCGTACACAGAGGAAACTTAGGAACCTAGTGTTGAGACACTCCATTCCGTTTTACATTTTCCGCCGAATTTGAGGCACTTGATTGGCGGAATTCAACGCCGCGGTTTGCCTTGTTACCAAAGTGAAGAAATATTATATATATTTTTTTCAAATTAAATATTTAAAGAAATATTTAATTTGAAAATATTAAATATATAATTTCCTCGAGTGAGGATCGAACCCACAACCTGTTACAGTCACATGCTTATGCTCCTGCGGCTCGATATTGTATTATATGCATTTAATGCGCCAAGACAGGTCTCAATAAATATAATGATAAAGTTGGGATTAAACGCACGACCAATCTATTTATAGTCATACGCTGTCCCATTGCGCCACGACGGTCAAACCATTTAAAATATATATAAAAGCGCAATAAAAAAGTTATTTCGTATGATAACCGTAACATGTGTGTTTTATTATTTGTCTCTCGTATAGCAAGTCATAATTTATTATTACTTTTACCTATAAAAATAATCATATTATAGTAAAAATAACTTTTATATAATCTTCCTTAAATATAAACTAATTAAATACTACTAAGTTTAAAAACGTATAAAAACTTGAACGAAGCAGAATTTGAACCGGCACCTCTTGGAAATCGTCCAAGCGCTCTGACCAACTAAGCCATTCGCTCTCACCAAGCTCTGTTGAAATTCTTATACGCTTGTTGCAATTTATTTATGTTGTTAGCATCTCTTTAGGGAGATTTTTTGCAAATTTCCGCTACCCAAATACCAATGTAAAAATTATTGTTTGGCAAGAGAGAATGCTATTTATCAAATATTTTTACTATTTTTAATGTGTTATTCCACACTTAGGAAAGAAAAGTATTTTTCTTTCCTAAGTGTGGACTAACACATTAAAAGTAGTAAAAATAACTAAATACTATTATTTTTTTTATTTTGAGTATAAGAGAGCAGAGAGAATATTATTTATATTAAGTTACATGCTCCACTTTACGTTCAAATTCGAGACATTGCGTATTGACCGGTGTAATTGAACGCCACGCTTTGTCTGATTAGAGCGGGAAAATTAAATTAAATATGTTTGTCTAATTTTTTTTTTCATATGTTAGTTGTGGGTAGCAAATCCACAACTTGGACTTCAAAGGTAAAATATCCTTGCGAATTTCGAATGTTCTCCTTTGTTTATGGCGTAGCTATTTTTTTCTGACTTCACACTGTATCCCGCACATGGCAGGGTAGGCAAAGGGAACCTGGGAACTTAGTGACTCTATATTGAGTGAGTAATGACTCTCTATTCAGTTCCCTATTTTGTACCGAATTTGAAGCGTTTGCTTATTGAGTGACTCAACTTCGCGCTTTGTGTTACCAGAGCGAAGAAATGGAAATATAAAATATTTCATTTGAAAATATTAAATATTTCATTTTTCACAACCTGTCGCATTTACAGTCACGGCTTGCGCCAGGCCTTTGCGCCAGGCCTCTAGCGTACATATGCTAACGGAAATGAATGTAATCCGGAATTGTATACAATTCCTAGGAAATGTATGTAATTCCTAAAACCGCACGGAAATGTGTGAAATAAATTATTTAATACTTACATATTTCCTAGGAATCCGATATATTTCCTAAATAGCAATCGGAAATGTAAAACATTTAAAATATTGGTAGGTTAGGTTAGGTTAGAAACAGTTCAGAAAACATTTACTTTATACATTTTCTAATACGATATTGGAATTATATACAATTCCGAGGAAATTTATACATTTCCAGGATATCTTACGCATTAAATGGTTTTTCAAACAATATTTTATGCATTTCCTAAATTGTATCGGAATTGTATACATTGTATAAAAAGCGGATTTGTATACAATTCCTTGATTTCATACATTTCCGGTAACACATATATCAATCACTCTGCTTATTATATACCACTAATAGCACACAAACAAGAATGTACGAATGCACATTAATGTATGAACTTCACCTTATTTTAAAATAAAAAATATAATTACAATATAAACATAAAAAAAAGGTTAACAAGAAAATTGTGAGCAGAAAAACAAGACCAAAATATAAGGCAACAAAGTAAGCAACTTATTAAAAACACTTTGATATATATTTATATATTTGACATTTGTAACTGATGACTGTCTGTCTGTACATGGAACATATATTAAAAAAACCTATAGGGGAAGTTTATTAATGAAATAGGGACCAAAATAGTAATTTTTAAATCTGTTTGTCTGTGACGTTGTCATAAACGGCTAACCAGATTTAAATGCGATTTTAACTAGGTATTATGTATATTTTGTCATTTATTTTTTAAGTAAAGTAGTAGTAAGTAAGTAGTAAATTAAAATGTTATATCAATGCTAAATTTGAAAACGTATAAAAATTTGGACGAAGCAGGATTATTATACGTTTTTAAATTTAGTATTTTTCTTTCCTTAGTGTGGAATAACACTTTAAAAAATAGTAAAAAAAAATATTAATAAACAGCATTCTCTCTTGCCAAACGATAATTCTAATTATCTTTGGGTAGCGGAAATTCGTAAAAATCTCCCTACAGAGATGCTAGCAACATAAATAAGTTGTAACAAGCGTATAAAAAATTTCGACGGAGCTTGGTGAGGACGGATGGCTTAGTGGTCAGAGCGCTTGAACGGTTTTCAAGAGGCGCAGGTTCAAATCCTGCTTCGTCCAAATTTTTATAAGTTTTTAAATTTAGTATTTTTCTTTCCTAAGTGTGGAATAACACTTTAAAAAACAGTAAAAATGTTATATCAATTTAAAATATTTAGTTCGACTTAATTTCTAAAAAAAAATATTTATTGATTTAGCTAAGATTTCAGGTTTCAATGAATATATTATGTCTTTACTAATGTTATTGAAAAACGAAAGTAATTAAAATTAGTTAATAAAATAATGTAGAGCAAGCGGCCGACGCCGCGAGACGGTCGCAAGTTATAAATATTATTATTTACCTCCATCACAAAAAAAGAGGTATTGTAAAGTTAACCTGTGGATATGTGGCCTCTCTATGGTACCGTAGCTCCTAATAAATGAACCAATTTTAGTGCAGTTTTCTTCGCGGTGGTTTCTAGTTCTTTTTATTGAAAATTGAATTGGCAGTTTAAAAAGTTGCTTAATTTAATATTTTATATATTTCATTATTGTCATAATTGTATGATCTTAAGAAACTAAATCTATAGAAACAATGTAAGTTTAATAAAAAAAGCATAAAAAGAAAACTTTTTTTGGGCTTCATGCTGAATCACGCACACGCAGGGTGCAGAGAGAAAAGTTGAGAAGCTATTGTTGACATTTTTGTCCTATTAACACTTACGTTACTCACTTTCCTCCGAAATTGAGGCAATGTGTGGTGTAAAATAATGTCGAACGTTGCCTTCTTATCAGAGCGAAAAAAAGAAAATAATAATATTTAATTTCCGTGAGTGGAGACCGAAAACACGACCTGTAGCGTTCACAGTCGCACGCTTGTGCATGGACCGGCCCTTAATTAAACAAAAATATTTTTAATATTTTTAAAGTGTAATTCCACACTAATACTAAGGAAATTTTTAAATTTAGTATAAATAAAAATAATTTATAAATTTTTAAAATTACAACTATAGTTATATCAAGAAATAAGTGATGAATTGTATATTCAATTTACATCACGACTTATTTCTAGTCACGTATTCTTCGAATTATGAATGATTAAACTAAAAACCCAGTCAATGTATCCGTCATTATAATTATATATGAATTTATTAGGTCTACGTATAGGTAAGGTCTGTGGCACAGGGGCACAGGGGACAGGTATTTGGTTCGATCCACGCTCTAGAAAATGAAAAACAATATTTTTTATTTCGTCGCATTGAGCGCGGCGTTGAGTTCCACAACTTAACACGAAACGCGTCAAATTCGGCGGAAATTGCAAAAGAAAAAGCAAAAGAAATGTTTTGAAACTAAGTTTTAAAGTTCATTCTGCTTACTTTGCCATGAGCGGGTCCGAAATAGAGAATAAAAACGTATACGTACATAAGCTAAGCATTATAGATATTGAGGAAAATAATGTTAATAAACTGTGTTTGTAGGTGAAGGGCAATTGTAAAGAGGAATGTTCTTTAGCGCTCTGATGATGATATTTATAAAATTGTAAACATTTAGCTTTTGTGCGTCAGATTTTTGTATGTCTGGTCGGTGACGTAACAGTTTTTTTTATATTTATGATATTTTTTGTTGTCGTGACTATATAATTTTTTTATTCATGTCAACGCCGCATTGTTCGTTAATATATAAGTCATTTTATTCTACAATAATTGGGAGTTAGAGAGCGATATACAAAATAACTGAATCTATTGGATGTGGGTACAAAACCACTTTAGTTATATTCTTATTATTTATTTAAATCCTTTCTAAATTTTCAAACATTAGGCGCAATGTTGGGATATACATATATACGCAATGTCTCACAATGTCCGAAAATGGAGAACTTTCTCAAAATGCCAAAGGGTTAAAACCATTCATACATGTTAAGCCCAGTATGAGGCAAGAGCAAAAATAAAATTCTCGTATTACTCTCTTGTAAAATGGGGAAACCAAAGAAAACTAAGTGATAAGGCAAGACCTTGTAAATTTTTCTTCTCCTTCAGAAAAGAAAATATATAATTGTATTTTTAATTTTCACGATTGTTACACATTTTAAATGAAAATATAATTTAAAATCAGACAATTAATATAAGTTGGGTGGTAAAATATTTTTTGTGCCGTATCTCGCACATGACAGGGTAGGCAGGTGTAACTTGGGAACCTAGTGTTAAGACACTCTGTTCCACTTCTGTTCCCCACTTTGTTACCAGAGCCTCGAATGGGGATTGAACCCACAACTTGTCGGTTACAGTCACACGTCTGTGCCGCTGTGCCACGACATGCCTCCAGATTGATAATTAAATAATTTAAACTACATTGTCCGTGAAACTGACCTACTCCGATTGCGCCTGTTTATTATAATTGCGTATTAATATAATACATAATACTGTAATACAATCCTTTCATATATGTTTCTTAATTTTTAAAGACAACGTAACCCAAATTCATTTTGGTTATTGTATAACTTTAGTTAGTAAAAATTATTGAAAAAACGTGCGATATTATACTTATATTTAATTTACTTCAAGTATTTCAAATATCTTGGATCTACCATATTTGGTACAATAATTTGGTAAGAGAGAACGCGGCGTTGGGTTCCGCCATTCAACATTAACTATTGTTAACTCTTTTACAAAATTGAAAAACCCGTATCTTATATATTAATTGATTTATCTTTCCCGAAATAAGGTGACAAATTATAAAGAAACAAACAAAATCATGTTAATAATACAAATATTTTGTATTGCTGATCCAAGATATTTATATTTAGTTTCCTAATAAAATATTTTTATATCAATGAATTAGAAATATATTTATAAATTTACAGAGTTTCAATGTCGTGGGTGCCAATGATCTTTAAATAAGTGTCGCTGTTCTTAGAACATGTCTTTTGATATTAATTTTGAGTAATTCCAATGTCATGGGTTCCAATGATCTTTAAATAATTTTTGATGTTCTTAGAACATCTCGTTTTATATTAATTGTGAGTCATTTTAATGTCATCTGTTCTATTGATTTGCAAATAACTGTCCCTGATCTTATAATAATATAGGATTATTATTTACGAATATGTATAAAATATATATTTTTTTGTTTAATATTTGTTTATCTTTGAATGTATAATGAAGTGTATTTATTATTATTATAACTATTGCATATATTATTGGAAAGAATTTATTAATATAATTACTTTTTTTATGTATTCATATATCTTTCGCAGCTTCCTGTTATTTATTTTTGTTCTTTTGTTAAAATTAATTTAACCAGTATAAAGTGAAACAAAACTTGGAAAAAAAACATACGATGTACTTAATACTAACGAATCGTATAAAAAAAGATATGAATATTTTAATTCTGATCTAAACTGTATAGAATAATATTTCTAAAGTCTTGAACTTCTCCACCCTCGTCTAACATGTGTATGGCGCCATGTTGCCATTATTTCGATTAATGTGGTAGTAAAATTGTATTAATAGTTCTATAAATTTGAGTGATTTGTACTATTAATAATTATTTATTGTTAATGGCTAAGGTTTTTAATTGCACATTAGTGACGATATTTAATATAATTTAAAATTAATTAAGGTGAATTGAATGGGGGAAAACGGGGATTTCAGAAATCGGCGGAACGTGGGAAACGGAAGTGCCTTTCACGGGTTCCACCTGCCTTTTCAACATCGTTGAAAATATATTTGTGTATTATTCAATATGAATTCAATAAAGAAAACGGATTTTGAAGACACTGAAATCATATTTTGAAGACAATGGACGATGTTTTAAGTAGCTCCTTGATCATGACCAGGTAGCAAATGCCATTATAATTAAGAATTGGACGGAGAAAATGCAAGCAAGCATAATTTTAGTACGATGGTGAAGGAAATATTGGAGGTCCCTAAAAGTATGGAAAGAGAAATGGAGGCGCTTGCTGATTGCATTGATGTGGGGTGATAAGCTCAAATATAAATTATTAATAGGCCCAAATTTCTAACTGTCACAATAGGAAATTCCGAGTATAGAATTGCAGGGAAAGCAGCCTATAATGATTGCCTGAATTTTTTTAGGGTTGATTACTTCAGATTCGGCCAAGTTTATATAGCAGCCAGAATATCTGCATACAGATGAACAGGGGAAACAATGACTATAAAGACATTGTTAATAGTTACAGAAAAAAGTGGGAAAAGAACACCGCCTTTATGAACGCGGGCGGTGAGTTTAAAGCAGATGTCATATCGCTAGTTCTTTTACATCACTGACACCTAAGAAATCAGAGGAAAATCAACTTATACCTTCGAAGGAAACATTGACTATCAGAATAGTGCCAAGAAATCTAGCAATATCAAAACAGTGAGCATTTTCCATAGCTAGCCATTTCTCCATAGCGAATGTCCTTCAATGTTCAGCGCACCAATATTGTGGGAAGGACTGAAACCAGACCGAAATGGATGTAATAGAATATTGGATGAGAGAAAAGAGTAAGGTTGATTATACGCTAAGAATTAAAGAACCTTAGATTGCACAGGAAACTTTATAGAAAACACATTACGGGACAGTAAAAAATGTGGGTGACTACTGGTGCAATGCTCTCTAACACGGTAAGAATCATCTCAAGGATAATGATGATGACTTACGTAGGCTTTAGAGGAAATTGAGTGCTTTTAGTGGAGTCAGGCTTTGAAAGAAAAGGAAATGTACACTATATTTCCTTTTATTTCAATGTTAATATGAGACAAAAATACAAGTGTTTTAGATTTTAGCAAGAGGTTAATATTAAATGGTGAAGGTGAAAAAATGTAATAAGAGTATTAATTCACGAAGACTTGACGGATACTACAGACAGATTTTGCGCACACCAAACGACTCCGAGAACCTTTAAGTTTGTGTTGACAGAGATTTATGGCATGTGAAATAATATTAGACTAAAAAGACGATGTAGAGTAACAAGCGGAAGGAAAAAAGATTTTGAATATAATAAGGTATATCGTTGCTTCCCACAAAATGCAATTTGACCTGAGTGTCTGCAAAAAGATAAAACAATTACTATTTCGCCATTCAAGTATTGTTAATGTGCTTAACAAGCCATCTAAGTGCGGTGTTCAATTTACATTTGGTGAAGTTCATGTTAGATTATTCTCTTGAAAAATGATATTTAATTTTGATATCTATTTTATATTTAAAAACGCGAAATTCTGAAATTTAAGATTTCAATATAAGAATAATTGGTGGGGAACATAAGTGGAACGGAGTGTCTTAACACTAGGTTCCCAAGTTCCCCCTGCCTACCCTGGCATTTGCGGGATACAGCGTGTAGCTGAGTGAGTTAAAATAACTTATATTGAAATCTATATGAATCTTACAATATGTATAAAAATAAATTATAAATAGTAGTGATAAAAATGTAAAATTAAATGTGTAATTTACTTACAAAGTACCAATCAGGTTTATGACACTGTCCTACTTAGAATATATTTTGTACTTCCTATTGCGACCAGTCCTTACATAACTCGATTAAGGTGATCTACAGATAAATACCAAGTTAGCATTCAATTACTGAGAGGCAATCGTATTCTAAAAGAAAACGTGACGAAAACGTATGTAGATGATAAAATTTTATAATTTTTTTTCCTGTTGAAGGATTAAAATTCTTATGATTTGTTAATTGTATGTTCTTTTTGTAATAATTTTATTTCTATATTTAACCTGACACTTTTACATATGGAGAAACAAAGGAAAATTATTGATATTGTTTGGTAAAAAGATATTCCTTTAAATCGTATTACTAACAATTGTCATCGTGTCAAACTAAACGTTTAAAACAGTACAATGATAAAAATAATCATTCAAAATATAATAGATATCAGTTACATTTTTTTAGGTTCACAGTGTATCGGGATACACTGTGAACCTAAAATACCATATAGCAGGGTTGGGAGATTGACCTTGGTAACCTAGTGTTAAGACACTCCTTTATGTTACCCACTTTCCACCAAATTTGCGGCATTCTGTGTTGAGTAGCGGAACTTGACGCCGCATTTTGCCTTCTTAGGGAGAAAATGAAAGTATTATAAACTAAAATTTATATATAAAAATATATAGTGAACAAATAAAATTTTATGACTTTACAGCTATTAATAAAATACTCAGAAGAGTATCAATGTAGAGCGTATCAAAATTTCGCCAAACTATATATTGTATTTTTATCTCAGCTTGTAACGGGAGGATGAAATAGTTCTTGAAAGTATATTTTACTAAGGAGGAACGAGTCTGGCCGTGATCTGAATTAGTATTATTTCCTTCACATAATAAACATACGGTAACGATTTGTGTGGAGATATTTATAATTATAATATAGTACATATGTAATATAAAAAAATATAAATATTTTGTCATTATGTACCTTACTTGAGTTTTAGAATTGATTGTGGCGGTTGTGGGTACATTATATTTTTAAAAATGGACACTTGACAGTGGCATTAAATAAAATCCACTCTTATATGTGGCATTAAATAAAATCCACTCTTATATGTTATTATATTTTTAAAAATGGACACTTGACAGTGGCATTTAATAAAATCCACTCTTATATGTGGCATTAAATAAAATCCACTCTTATATGTTAATATATTTTTAAAAATGGACACTTGACAGTGGCATTTAATAAAATCCACTCTTATATGTGGCATTAAATAAAATCCACTCTTATATGTTATTATATTATTAAAAATGGACACTTGACAGTGGCATTAAATAAAATCCACTCTCCAATTAGAACAATACCAAATGATAAAACTGACTAAATTTAAAATCCAGCTTATAGCTTATGGGTAAAGTCAAGACCGAGTGTAATGTCACCGCACGTGCTCCACGTTCTGTCTAACCGAATCGAGAAAGGTATTAGCTACATTTTTTTCATTGTTGATTAAAGATGATATATTTTTAATATCATCACAGTCTTAACAATAAATATCATAAAAAGATAACATTTAGTATACAAGTGTTAATATGACATGCTTACTATACAAAAAACTAAAAGGAATCGCCTAGAGCATACAAATTCATTATTTCAATAGTTGTATCATGAAAGTATAATTTATTTAAATGGGTTCGGCCGCGATTTTTTGCATAGGTTTTTATATTATTGCATTCAAGTTAAGCAATTAATGGAATGAAATAATGTCGTGATATTACTTATGAGTAATATCCTGAAATTATTTCACATATATTTTATATTAATATTATATATTTTGTAATATTTGTTAAAAACAAGCTCAATGCTAAAGCTTTTGAGGGCAAAAGCTGTCATGGTGCAAGGGTACAAGCGTGGGTTTGATCCCCGCTCGACGAAATGAAATATTTAATATTTTAAAATTAAATATTCAATGATTTCATTTCTTCGCTCTGGTAATAAGGCAAAGTACGGAATTTAGTTCCGCCACGCACGCAATACCTCAAATTCGACGGAAAGTGGTGAACGAAAAGGAGTGTATTAACACTGGATTTACAAGTTTAGTTTGTCTATTCTGTTAAGCGTGGGATACAGCGTGAAGCTGACAAAAAGGACAAAAGCACGTTTTAAAAAATGACGATGTCTTATGTCATTTTTTTTGTAAAACCACTGTAGGTTAGCATTTTAGATATACATGTATATTTATAGTAAGTGCTTTACGATGTGGTAAAGTGGTGATCAAGACAAATGACAATAAAAAGCATATTGATGAATCGTAAAATATTTTGAATGTAGTAAAATTAAAAGCTTGTAGATTTTCTGTCGCTGCTGTAGCACTTTTTTATAAAAACGCTATTAAAAAGTCAGCACATTTTTTCAGTTAAACATATTACAAGGTAGACAGAATTTAAATATAATTATAAAAATAATTCGAAATAAAGAATCTCCTCGTTTTAATTACCATAAAAATTATATAAATATAATTTTATATATTTGGATGCCGATATTTTAATATCAACTTGAAATACCTATACTTATAGTAAATCTGTAACCCATTACTGTCTGGATATAGAAGATATATTTAATACAAAATATACATATATTTAACGTTTATCAACGTAATAGGACCTAAAAGTGTTTGTTTATATTTTTTGTCTGTTTATCTGTGCTTTTGTACGCGCTAAACTCAGAAATGGCTAACGAGATTTAAATACAGTTCACTATCATATTTTGGAAATATATCCTCAATATTTAGTGCATATTTTATTTAAACCTATTAAAGAAATACGTCAATTTAAAATATTAAGTTAGACATAATTGCTACAAAATTTTAATTAACATATTTGTTTTGACTGCCACATGATATATATATATATATATATATATATATATATATATATATATATATATATATATATATATATATATATATATATATATATATATATATATATATATATATATATATATATATATATATA
>DWMZ01003615.1:0-12542 GCA_018249855.1 Eueides tales michaeli | reverse complement strand
TCACCGGTGAAACGCTCCACGGTGACTAAATTTCCGAGAACTACCTAGCTACCTATCCCTACTACCCGCGCCCCGCTCGCACATTTCTCTCACAATCAGTCCGATTTTGAAATTCGCACGCCTTTTTTCCACTTTTTATTTTCTTAATAACTAGTTTTGTACAATGCCAAAATTGTTTCATCATATATTTTGTACACATAGTATATAAATACGTTATTTATTTAATGATAAGAGATTGTTCCAATTATTTTTTTAAAGTATTGTTTAATTAAAAATTTGTGTCAAAACGAACGTGTAATTGTGCATCATTTTCGAAATTTACTTCTAAGCATCAAAATTTCTCTAAACAATATCAATCTGCCCTTGATATGTTTTTAACTATAATTTTATTTTTGTGCGTGTATAAGCATGCATATATATATATATATGCATACATGTATATATATGCATACATGTATATATATGCATACATGTATATATATGCATACATGTATATAAATATGCTTACACGCACACATGCGCATACATTTAAAAGGTTTCCTTTTTATTGTAAAGTTACATAATTCTTTATTGATCAAGGACCAATTGGAGACATTTTTTGATACTTTTATTAAATATTTTTTTAACAATTACGTTCATTGTAATCTCTTCAATCTTATACAAATTCAAAAAAATATGTTGTATGAAAAAAAATACCGATAACCATTTTACGGGAGCGGCCTAGCGGAACGAGCTGGTAGCGAATTCTGACTAGTTTTACAATTATATTTGTTTTTACCTCATTTTGCGAATTTGTAACAGTATTTCTAGCCAACACTGATTCGAAGACCAACCAATCTTCTTGGTGTACATTTTCAAAGTTCACATTTTTTATAAGCGAACGAAGTATTGCAACGTCTGTTGTGATAACAGGTGCTGATGTTGTTGTCTGAAATATTAAGTAATTTACAGTTAACATCTTAAATTTGGGGAATTGGGAGTAATTAAAAAATATAATTTACTGAGTGGACGCCGTATTCAATAGCAGGTAGGGAATGTAGTTGAAGAGTAGAGCGCGTTATCAAAAGATTAGAAAGATATTTGGTTTTGCAATTTTAATAAATTCCATTGAAAAATAAAACGTATAAAATATAATTATCAAATATATGGTGTCTACCTTTTTTATCTTCATGCTGTACATCTCGTGAATAGCCGGCGCGCCAAGGTCTCGGTAAACCTCTTTCGCGTTATTATCTGTCCTCTACATCCCTCCATCCCTCTGCCATCGTCATATTTTTTACGTGACTTTCCTCCAGTTCCTATCATCAACACCGAGTTTTCGAAGGTCAACTGACGCCTACCCCTATCCTTTTTACCTTTACTTTTATAATATATTACTTAATACCTATACTGAGTGAGTTAACTTACTGTAAAACCTAGACGTTCCAAGTTGTAATCTATTACAGGGACAAATACAGTGCCCTGCGAAAAAAATCAAATAAACAAAAGAAGGGCAGCATCATATTTAGCAAAGCATTTTGACATAAATTTTTCCATCTGTTTACCAAATGACATCTGTGAGAAGAGGGGTAATATTTTTTTCAGCTTAACGCTATATCGAATGCCTCAAATCAGCGGAAAGTCGGGAATAGAATAGAGCATTTCAACACTAAGTTCCTATGTTCCTTCTGTCTGGATATAAAATTAATTTAAATAACATAATATCTCAGGATGGAAATAGAACTCACGACCATTCCAATAATAGTTTATGCCTATATAAAAAATAGTTATCATTCGGAAACTAAAGAACGGAATGACTTCAAGCTTGTCCCTTCTACCTACTCCATTATATTCAGATACTGCTTGAAAATGAAAAATACAATTTAATATAATAATTATATTCTATTGAAATAATAAAATTCAACGGTTGTTTTTGTTATCATAATACAATTGTTTAAGTAGATACTCACATTGATGACGTATTCACGATTTCTTCCATTGTGTGGATCCTAAAAAAGCATATTAAAGGTTTCTTATGACGATGTTTTTGTAAATATATATGTATTATATTATATTCACATACTCGTTCGTATTGTTAATTTCAAAGAATTACTTTGTGCTTTCCTTTTATATATAAGTGGGTAATTTCTAAAGTTATTTTTTTTTTAGCTTCATGCTGTATCCCGCACGAGGTTGAGGCATTGCGTGTCGAGTGGCGGAACTCAACGCCGCGCTGTGCCTTATTACCAGCATTAAATATATTTTTGTTTTATATGTTAACTGAAAATATTAAATATGATTAATTGAAAATATTATTATATATATTAATTGAAAATATTAAATATTTCATTTCCTCGACTGAGAATCGAACCCAGAACAGGTGTGGTTACAGTCATACGCTTGTGCCGCTGCGCCACGACAGGCTTATTATGTATTTATATATTTATGTATGTATGTATGTTTATACGTATTTGTGTATATACTTATTTGTATGTATAAGTAAATATAAACTCTGTACGTCCCTTCCCTTCTCTTACAAATTCTCTCCTTTACCCAAAAGTTACTTGGAACAGATCGCTCTTTTGCGAAGATGCCTCCTATTATATATAATTATGTTGTATCTTTCTGGTGTACAATAATAAGTATTTAGGTTGTTTGTTTATCTTTCCATATAGGAAAGATAATCAAAAAAAATCCAATGTTAACTTTTGATACTCAATTTTGCGTATTGAATGTCACTTTCCCTTGTTACCAGAGCGAGAAAATAACAATAATTAATTCTCCCGGGCAGTAATCGAACCTCAAACTGTTTTGTTTACTACGCCACGTCGCCGTCAATAAGGATTAAACTATAATTATATAGATTACTTTACCGTAACTTTAGCTAGTCCATCACTTGTTTCATTCTACAAATAGGAAAGTAGAAGTGTCTTTATAATTGTTTGTACGTAATGTTTAATGTAAGGTTACACAATTATTACACAAATCAAATTTAGATCATATAGGGATTTCTTATTCTATATTTAGTTTAGCTCATTGTATGAGCGGAAAACAGCGTGAAGCTAAAATAAATAAAGAAAGGGAAGGCAGAGAGAACTTGAGAGGATCAAGTGTTAAGACACTCCATTCCGTTCCCTATATTTCTCTGAATTTAAGATTTTGCGTATTAATTAGCGAAACTGAATGTTTGCCTTGCCTTGTTACCAGAGCGACGAAATAAAAACATTAAACATTTAATTTGAGGATATAAAATGTTTCATCTCCTTCCTGTGAGAAAAAAAATACTGAAAATCATTTTAGATTCTAAAACTGACATAAATATAATTTTATAAGATAGCAATTTTAATTACTTAAAAAATAGCTTTACACTTTACCACGATTACAGAGTAGACAGAGAAAACCTGATGTTAAGTCACTCTGTTCCAACTTGTCGCTCTCACTCTGTTCCAACTTGTCGCTCAATCCTGAGTCACTGCGCATCGAGAGACAGAACGTTCCACTTAGTTTTTAAAAAAGAGGAACTAGGGATATTTTATTTCTCCGAACAGAAATGGAGCCCACTAACATTTAGTTCAGAAGCTGTCATGATAAGTTGTAATGTTATCTAACGGGAAATTAGTTATTAGTTAGTTAAAAATTGTTTTAGTTATTGATTGAGTTTATTAACGTCGTATACTTACTGAAATTATTGGAACCCATTTAATAGGAGCGTTGAAGTCATCCTATCGACATAATTTAATAATGTTATATTTAGTTAAATACAAATTAATTTTTTTATAAGTATAGGGAAATGAAATAAGGAAGCATTAAAAAAAAGAAATTTGTATTTAGATAACGTATAAAAATTTGAACGTAGCGATTTGATCGAATCGGATTTGATCTAACGCCTATTGGATAACCCTCCAACAGGCGCGGGTTCATATTCCGCTACGTTCAATTTTGTATACGTTTAACAGTATCTTTGATTTTCGCAAATGCTACACATTTAAATAAAACAATTTTAACCGGATTATCCGCGTATGTTGGATTCTAAACATTTTTTAGGAACCCGAAGTTTCGAACAGTTAGTACGTCTGTCAGACGAGCCTAACAGACGAATGCCACCTCAGTCTATCCGTGACCACGGACTACTGTAATGTGTTCGAAACGTCAGGTTCCTAAATGCTTAAAATTCAATATACGCGAATAAGACGCTTAAAATATGTATACGTGTTCTTATTAAGTATTTTTTTTTTACGTGTGGTGGTTATAGTAAAAACAGGAAAAAACTACTGTTAATTTTTATAACTTGGCAACACTCATGCAATATGAATTAGGAAAAACGATAATTATTACAAGTTTTATAGATAAAATAAAAGATTCAACATAGTGAAATCAAAGAATAGAACAAACAGAACTGACTAAAGGAGAAATTTGAAAAATAAAGACTTACATATTTTGGTGAAGATTCTACGGTTTGATTCTGGAATTTTTTTATAGTGGATTGCTGAAAAAAATACATTATTTACTAATTCCAATAAATTAATCTTATATATCTATAAATAAAAAATAATAATACATACAGACTCTTATCAATTAAATTGTTATCTTTTGCAATTTTAAGAAACCATTTCGGTAACAATTTGAGAAAACTCTCTCTTAATGATATTTCGTACTTCTGTCCTACATTCAACTATTTTTATCTTTTTTACTCAGTAATAAAAGAATTATAAAAATTATATAAAATTATTAATAAAAATATTTCAAAACTGAAAAGTTTGTTTCATTGAGCGCGTTTATCTCACTAATAAAATTGGTTAAAATTGACAAATTCCATATTTGATGATTCCTACATCAAAAAAGTCTATAGATATATGGTCAATAGTCTTGACTTAACTTAGTTGTTTCCAGAAATAATTATAACAACATATTGGACCTGTTAATTATATACAAAGTAAAAAAAAATACTAAACTGATTGAACTGAAAAATATAACTACATGTCCTAAATTAACATTTTTCGTCTCGAAAAATAAATACAAAACTTTTTCGTCAGGGCAGGGATACAAGTGTTCTTTAAGCACGACAAGTTGTGGGTTGATGCCTACTGGAGGATATGTAGTATTTATTATTTTCATTTCTTCACTCTGGTAACAAGACAAAACGCGACGTTGCGGTTGCCACTCAACTCGCAATGTCTCAAATTCTACGGAAAGTGGGGAATGGATTAGAGAGTAGATTCTTAAGTGTTCTCTGGATACGCCGTCGCGTGCGAGAAAGTGTGCGTGAAGTTAAAAAAGCAGTCAAAATGATACATTTTAATTAGGTATATTTCCTAATTCTAAAGAGCAATTTGTCACGTTATTTGTGAATTTTTGGTATACTAATATGATTCATTTTCCTGAAATTCCTTTAAAATACTTACACTTGACCCCATTCTTATTTCTAGTAGATCATCTGTATAAAAATTGCTGTAGTATATTTGAATATGTACTGAATTATATGTGTTTTTAGCTTCACACTGTATCTCGCATATAGCAGGGTAGGCAGAGGAAGTTAGGGAACTTACTGTTAAGACACTTCCTTCATCGTCCGTCTTTACCGTTCCGTAAAATAGAGTAGGGTTCGAACCCTCAACCTGACGTATTAACAGTCGCACGCTTGTGCTCCTGCACCACGATAGGCCTCAGTACTGGCATTTTAAGTAAGGTCACTTTCATTCTCAGAAAGTAATATATGTTTCAAATATATTCACCAACCACTCACGTTTTGATTTCCGCTATAAATTTCTGGTAGGATTCTTAACGGCTGCGATTGTCCCATTTGAAAATTTTGACTCTAAATGATGAAAGGGTTGTATAATATATTATGGGTCTGTATAATATATTTCTTTATGAAATAGTTAAAGAAATTCTTTTAAATTATAACAATAAATTAATTTATTATGCATAACATAGCTTATAAATAGTATAATGTTACCATATAATAAAAAAAATACACATAAAATACAAAATATAAAATTAATGAAGTCATGGCGGAAGCGCATGGCCTTTGACTGTAAACATAACTGATTTGAGTTTATTTTACCTCGGGGTAATGAATTATTCTCATATGTGTGAGGAACGGGGTCTTTGCTACTGGTAGGCTTTAGTAGGATTTAGAAAGAATGTTGATGTTTTTATTAAATTACTTAACTTTTGATAAGAATTAAAATTTGTAATAAATTTTAAGCTTACATTTAACTTTGCGAGTGCTAGATCCATGACTTGTTTACCCGATAGCTGTGAGAATTTTAAAGATGTAAGCGTTTATTATCTCCAATATGTATTTGTAAAATATACTTTGGGAATGTCAAATTGACTTACAAATCCAGGTGGCCGTTGTTGAGGTATATGTGATTTAGGTCTTGCACCCGCTGTCTAAGAAAAAAGTAAAATATTAAACTTTTTTTTTCAGCTTCACGCTATATATCACGGGTAGGCAGAGGGAACTAAGGAACCTAGTGTTAAGGCATTTTGTTCTGGTCCTCATTTTTTACTGAAATTGACATTGCGTGTTGAGTGGCGGAACTGAACACCGCGCTATGCCTTGTTAACAGAGCGAAGATTTAATAACAGTCAATATTTCATTTCCTCGAGTTCAGATCCAAGTTAACATTTACAGTCATTCACGTGTACCCTTGCGCCACGACGAGTAGATTCTATGGTATTGCCATAAATTTGACTACTAAAATTAACAAATTAATACAATTATTTCAATATATTATACTTAAAAAATCTATAGTTAAAGTTATTTCCAGTTCTATATTAAAAAAAATTATGTAATTGAAATTCTGATGTTACAGATTAAAATCTTACACAGATTTTTTTACTTTACCTTTGTAGATTAAATAAAAATACTAAGAATAATTTATTACTTTATTATAAGTTTCTCTTAGCTTAACTATTTGATAAGCATTAAGTAAAATTAACGAAAAAACTGCAAGTTATTTAAATAATCATACTTCAAAATTTAGTGTTCATTAAAAAATGGATTACATATTTTGTAATATTTTTTTACTTTTTTTCTAACTTCATTATTTTTTTCACAAATAACTGGGCAAGCAGAAAGATACTAACGTTAAGATACCTTGTAGAAATCTGCGAAAATTAACGCCACAGTTTGTAGACGAAAGGAAGAGAGAAGACATGATTAAACTTACTTTCCTAAGCAAGGATTGAGCAGGATTAGCCTTTATTCTGCTGGTACAAAAACTTTATTTATTAATTAGCCAACCCGTCCGCGGCTTCGCCCGCTTATAAATACACTAATTTATATACTTATGTCAATTACTTCTATATTCTATTAACATTATCACTTTAAAGATAATATCTATAAATAGAAAATTAAAATATCAGCCAAATTTATAAAAGTATTGTAGCCTTTAATAAAAATTACCAAATATTTTAAATAGATGTAACATTTTTATTTGTCAGCCGATTTAAATAAAACAAACACTTAATGTTAAGGGAAAGTTGCTAAAATATAATAGTGAAAACTGCATTTAAATCTGGTTAGTCGTTTTTGAGATTAGCGCTTATAAGCTCACAGATAAGCAAGCAATAAGCAAAAAGATCGGCAGACAGACAGACAAAACATTATTATTAAAATCCCTATTTTGGACCCTATTCGTATAATAGTCTCTTAAAAGATTTTTTACTTTGTCTTCCATGCACAGCTAGTGATCGGGTACAGATTTATTATAAGTATAGATATCTTAATGATTTTTTGTCATAAACTATTAAAATCATCTCACAGCCGGATCAAGCAGAAGCTTTGTCACTATACTATCAAAGGCAGCCATGCAATTAGTGCAGGGCTGCAATTTGTAAACACACCCAACTACTGTCATTGTTGACATCTAGTGAGTACTGAGTTTATAATGTGTTTTCCATTCAACGTGACATTGGCGAGTGAGTGATTCTGTGCTCAACTGGCACATTCGGAGCGCCATAATTTAAGAACTGAACTGAACTGAGTTTATAACGCAAGCTTCTAAAATACATAATTTGCAGAGTAGAGAAATCATGTTCTACAAATCTTCCTTTAGATATTACTAATGAATAAAGAGGAACGTGCTGAAGTTTCCCACCAGATAATAAGTAACGAAATGTTTTCATTTAACTTCACGTTTGTATATCAAATATATAGGGTAGATAGAGTGAACTTGGTAACATAGTATTAAGACACCCTGTTCCCATTAAGCCTACCTAGTGTTAAGGGACTTTATGCCAATTTGGACTGATCCCTACTTTCTGCTAATTCTGCAGCTGTTGAATGGTGAAACTCAATGCAGCACTTTAAGTGACTAAATAATAGGAAAAAAGGTTCATGAAAAATAAATAGTATAAATTTAACTCCTATAAAACCACAGTGTAATCTTCACCTTGTATATCGGCACTAAGTAGGAAAGAAAGACATTTAGACTGCACGTCTATTTATTATCACTTCCTAATTCTGACTGCCCCGAGTCAATTTGCCGACCCACCGCTACTCACATCCGGTGTTGCCAATTCTCCAAATATGCTCCAAAGTTTTCACCTCGCTCCCTTGGATACCACCCATCTACCTAGATTTATCCTCCTCAAGAATTACAAATAATTTGTTTTCTTTAATAAGGTAATTGTCTTTTATATATTCATGCCATTGTTCATAATGTCACGAATTTGGCCCAGTTCGGAGTTACCCAGCTGCAAAGTCAAGAGCCAGTCCTCATTACTTGTGACTAAACAGCAGAGTATTGATCAATATGTGCTGTCTTACTATTAATGACTGGATTCCTTGATAATTCGTCTGCGTAGGCCATTTTTGTACCTGCCCCCTACTCGACCGTACAGTTAAATTTCTGAAGGGTAAGCAACCATCTCGCGATTTAAGGGATTAGATCCACTTTTTTGGAACGTAGAGTGTACAGCACTACAGTCCGTAATGATCTTGAACTCTTTCCCGAGCAAAAATATCTTAAGCTTTCGTAAAGCTAAAACTACAGCTAAATTTTCCAGCTCATAGGAATGGAAGTTCAATTCCTCAGAAGTTGTCTACCGACTGAAGTACGCGGCGGATTTTAATGGTTCTGTGCTACCATGCGGTTGCTGCAGCAGGATTTCACCAATGCCCAGTCTGCTGGCGTCTTATTCCGTATGAAATGAAGTCTTTCAGTTCATACGGAGTAACGACCGATCGACTCACCAACTTAGCCTTCAATTTCTTAAAAGCCTTCTCCCTATCTACTTCCGATTCCCACTTTACATTATTTTTTTAAAAGTTTTGTAAGTAGAGAAGCTAGCTCATCGAAGCCCTTAATGGATTTCCTAAAAACATAAGTCCCAAAAAATGACAGATGTTCAACGGCCGGGGAAAATCAGTCACTTAACGGATTTTTGCCTTACCAGGTCTAATCTCTGCTAGACTGATTTCGAGTCCTAAGTACTAAATTTGGTTCTGCAGAAAGCTACACTTCGCCAAGTTCAGCTTAAGGTTTGTCTTATGTAGCAGCTGCAAGACCTCCTCAAACCTCGTAAGCACATCATCTGCATCCGTTCCATACACAAGCACGTTATCAATGTACACAATTGCCCCACTACATCGCAACGGTGCCAAAATACGATTTATTATCCTTTTTGCTAGCCCAAACGGTACGCGATTGAACTCACATTTTTCTGGACTAAAATAATTGGCGTAGCGTTATTAGACACAGACTCTCCTATTACACCGGCGTCTAACATATTATCCATCATGCTCCACGAGAGTGAAAACGTTAGCGCATTTTCACGCTCGTGGAGCAAAAGCCTATAGAAACGATATACATACTATGGGTCGACATCAGTACAGCCCAATTCTATCAGGTCCGTAACAAAACAGTCGCAATAATTGAAACAACATATCTTTGTCTTGATCAGTTACTGATTCATTTATAATTATTTGCTGTTTATCAATTTGTATAATGAAATAAGAAACGAAATTACCTTCGTGTTACGTTCCTATCAAATTTACCTTTTCATTTTCACTGTCTGGCCAGTAGCCTGCCATCTGTAATGTTAGACCCTTTTTTTACTTCACCATGTATTTAGAATTATTATTTAGTAGAGGAAACAGAGGGAAGAGGTCTTTTCGCTTTATCTCGTACCTGGCAGAGAGAAAGGAAATAATTTATTTCCCCAAAATCGATTTCGAACTTGTGACCATCGCGATAACAGTCCTATATTTATATATTTATTTCGATTTCGAACTTGTAACAGTGGTGACAGTCAGAAGTTGTATCGTTGCACCACGACGGTCTCTGTTATAAAATAATAATAAAAATATATTATTATTATTATTTTTAATAAATAAAAATATACTTACGCCCGGACTAGGATTTACAACAGGTCTCAATCCCTGTAAAATTAATATTTTTTGTTTATTTATCAAAATATTAAAAAAGTATATTAGTTATATGTACCTACAAATACAATATAAAGTATGTTAAAACAAACTTTCAGGCCTATTTCTCTTATCCGCTATGAGTTTTATAAATTATTCCACTGAAACATTGTATGTGAAACGGCCGAACCTAATGCTGCGCTTTTCTAATAATATATGAAAAAAAATTGGTATATTTTATTTCAATTTCTTAATGAGATCTCAACGATCCCAGATTCCCTCTGCCTGCTTTGTATAGGATACAACGACAAGCTATAATTTTTTTTAATAATATTATTTACAAATTAAACCACTGGTTTCTGAGATTATCGTATTCAACCAAACAAAGTCCAATAATATTATATTACAGGTATGTTGCTTTACATTCTACAAAAATACTAAAATGATGTTAATTAAAAAATTAAAGAAAATAAATAACTAAACTAGGGTTAAAGTAAAAGATTTTTATATTGCAAAGAGTGGCAGATACGAGTTTTGTAGACACCCACAAAATTATTTATTATTATTATTATTTAGTGTATTTTAGTTAATTATTTTTTTAATTAATGCTGAAAAGAAATTCTATTTATAAACGCAATTACTTCAAAAACTGATAGAATATTTTATTAAATAAAGTTCAATACGGTACATTGTAGTACAGGTCATACTTTGTATACTTTGTATTGTAGGTACTTTGTAACAGTAATAAATATACAAAGTATGACCTATACTAGAATATTAAGGCAAAATATAGATATTATTTTTTAAACAAAACTGTGAAATATTTTTTTTTAGGTAACGATAATATAATATATACAAGGATGATTATTAAGTATAATCTTTAGAAATTAAAATTTCTAAAAAATATTCTTAAAGATCATTAAAATTCAACACAATGCAGCATTTAATTTTTTTGATAAATATATTTATTATAATTAATTTATATTAAGCAAAATGTATTAGAGATTAAAAAGAAAGAACAGACTCAAAATATGTCACAATAAAAACAAAAGTTAAATATTATCGAAATAAAAATGCACATGTGTGTATACTCACAGCACTTTTCAATTTCAAATAACCTGATTGATCTGGAGGCGCCTATAAAAAATGTAACATTTAAAGAGCTTTTTTTTAAGTTCACGATGTATGAATCCCTGTATACCGCATGCAGGGTGGGCAGAGGGACCCTGGGAAAAACCAGAAGTGTTAAGACATATTTCACTTTCCGCCGAATTTGTGGCATTGCGTGTTAAGTGTAGGAACACATCGCTGCGCTTTGTTTTGTTACTACGAAGTAATGAAAATATTATATATTTCATTTGAAAATATTAAATACTAGCGACCTCCCGGCGGCTTCGCCTTCGCAACAATATCTGTACATTGTAAATAAAAAAATCAGAGAACTTCATGACAAGCACTACATGTTAATGTAAGGTTGCCAAAATACAATAGTGAAAACTGCATTTCAATCTGGTAAGTCGTTTATCAAATCAGACGTCGTTTTATACTTTATATTGATTACATTCCTTCGAGCAGGGCCTGCACTTGAAACGCAAGTACCAGGCATTGTTTTAAGTTGTTCACCCTACAATATGCTGGGATCCATGAAAAATTCATGAAACTTATGTGAATGAAAATGATTAATGCCATGATTAAAACTAACTGAGCTTAAATTTTATTAACTTGTCTTGGAGGATATACGTGTGCGTTTGTAAACGCGACAGATTGTGGGTTCGATTCACTCAAGGAAATTAAATGCTTAATATTTTCCAGCCTCAAATTATATGCACATAGAGAATTGGGGAAACGGAAGTGTCTTAATGGAGACACTTCCGTAAAGCTTAAAAAAAAACTCCAATTATATTAATTTTTTATAAATTTGTATAAGCTTAAATTATTAGTTCAGCTCCAGATAAAAAATATCATCTTTATTTAAACAATATATTATTTATTTTATATAAGTACATGTAAAAACGTAATAATTTAAATATCAAAGGGAATGTCAAATAGAAAATATAAGTAATGTCTTTCATAAAATAAAAGATGAGTATTAAAGTAATCTAATTATACCTTTTTCAGGCCTCGCGACCATTGCTGAAAAAACAGTGTAAGTGGGAAAATATGATATTTGATAAACAAATTTACT
>DWMZ01003614.1:0-12544 GCA_018249855.1 Eueides tales michaeli | reverse complement strand
TATATATATATATATATATATATATATATATATATATATATATATATATATATATATATATATATATATATATATATATATATATATATATATATATATATATATATATATATATATATATTTTAGTCGGTTAGTATATAATGTCAATGGATTATATTTAGTTTATTAAAATTATTACTTTTTTTTTTTATTCATCTCAAGTTTCTAATTTTCAATGTATAGATATAAACTTAAAAGTGATAATGTTATTAGAACAAGAAAGTAGTTGAGATTAAGAAACAATATAGTGTTATTCAAGCGGACGTAGCCGCGAGCGTGTCGCTAGTATAAAATATATGTGTAGGTTTCTACGTATGACGCCCGTGGGCTACAAATCAATGTGCTTAATTTGCTTATATTGAAAATTAGTCGGTCTTTCTGTAACTGTAATATGTATCTATATTTACGAGGGCTGGTTATGAATTTAAATAGGTCTTAGAATATATTTTCATAGGAAAGCCATCGTGACGCAGTGGCATGGTGTCTCATTATAGAAGCGATGGTTATGGGTTCGAGTCCCATGAGGGGTATTGTTGTATTTTCAAGTTCCCTCTGCTTTTTCGGTCTGGAAGTTAACACGGCTCTGATTTCTACAAAGTCTCAAAGATTTTTTGTTGTACCTGACTGAATTAAATTTTATATACTTTTGTCACAAGGACAAGCCTTATTTTGTGAAATGTATATCAACCAAGATTTATTTCACTAGTATTCTCATCCGACTTCGTTTACGACAGCTCTAAAACTCTCTTTACGATGGCGTACGGAAACACAGTTTTATAGTTTACAGTTATTTGACTTAATACCTAAAATGATACATCGTGGGTACGGATTCGATGCTCCCTGCATTTTTGATGCAAATTTCAATTCACTTATGTTTCCCGGTGACTTTGACGCGATCTCAATTTTTGTGAGTCGTCTATGCATGTTTTATGGTTCCTCTACGTGACGTATTGGTAAAGTTACTTATGGTAATCATAAGGGTAGGGAGCAAATACTGTTTTTCTTATTAAAATTTAGTTCTATTTTTGGTTTTTTTATACTTTATTCAAAAAATGTTTGTTATTTTTACTATTTTTAAAGTGTTATTCCACACTTAGGAAAGAAAAATACTAAATTTAAAAACGTATAAAAATTTGAACGAAGCAGGATTTGAACCCGCGCCTCTTGGAATCCCTCCAAGCGCTCTGACCACTAAGCCATTCGTTCTTCACGAGAATTTAGTATTTGTTATTTATTTGATCTTTTGAGTTTCATTATTTGACAAGGGAAAGGAAATTAAAAAATACCCTGTTATACCGGAAAAGCGTGGAGCTGCTATCTATTGTCCATTAAAGATACAGGTAAACTAGTTAGGACAAAGGAAGTTAGATTTTTCCTAGAATAATTAATGACTAAGGCTTGTCGTCTTGGCGCAGGGGCACACGCGTGCGATTGTCAACGCGTTGGTGGGTTCGATCCCTACTCGACGGAGTTAATTATTTTTTATTTTTATTTTTTTGCTATGTAACTAGACAATGCGTGTCGTTGAGCTGCGCCACTCAAGCCGCAGTTTCTCAAATTCAGTGGAAAGTGGAGAACGGAACGGAGTGTCTCAGCACTAGGTTTTCAAGTTCTCTCTGCCTACCCTACGATGTTTGGGAAAAACTTAATGTCTAATAAAATGTATATTTTTTTGTTTTTTTTAATAAAATAATGGAAGGAGGCCAAAGACTGTAAATAGACTGTAAATATAAAGGCAGAAGAAACTCTGTTTTTGTAAACAGTATGTGTCTATCTTCATGAATGCATAATATATAGTTTCTTTTTTCTTTTAGTACGGTTCATATAAACAGGATTAGCATTAAAGAAATGTGAAATCGATCAGAGTCCTCAGACATTAAAGGGGTTTCCCCACTTACGTCTATACCAATAAAACTATATCAATTATTAACGGTGCCATAAAAATTCCTTGCGATGACATCACATTACAAACAGGGGCGGCCGTCTGGCAGTCCCTAGGCGCCTGTAAAATGTACACCTACCCTCCTATAGTGAACATACTCTATTTCTATTGACTTAGAGGCTATTACTGAATAATATTTTAGTGAATCGCTTGTGGCGCAGTGGTGCAGTTTGTGTGTGAAATGGTGACGATTGTTGGTTCGATTCCCATTTGGTGGAATTAGGTTTAATATTTTAATTTTATGCGATCTGGTAACAAAGCGAAGTCATTATTCAATGTTTAATGTTTCACTCAATTTGTGTGTGGTGAACGGAGTGTCCTATCATTCTATATGCGGGATAGTGCGTGAAGAAAAAAAAGAGAAAGATGTACGAGACAGTCTTGGCGTAGGAGCTCAAACGTGTGACAAGTTGTGTGCCCGATCCCGACTCGAGCAAATAAAATAAATATTTACAATTTAAATATTTAATGTTTCTTTTCTTCAACCTGGTAAAAAGAAAAACTTCGGCGTTGAATTCCGCTCAACGTGCAATGCCCTAAATTCGGCAGAAAATTGGGAACATAACGGAGTGTCTTAATAGTAAGGTCCCAAGTTCCCTCCGCCTACCCTGTCAGGTGGGAAATACAGCGTGAACCTTATATATAAAAAATGTACGATTTTAGATCCTATTTGGCTACAATAAAGGTTAGAATTAAAACACTCGTTTTTCAAATATTGGATAGTGCCAAGTATTAGCAAGTGGAGCCTGAAATTCGATGAAATTGTGTACGCAGCGAACTAATAGTATTGCCAGTTCAAATATTGTGGGTGGGCGAAGTGGTTGTTTACATTGATGTCATTAGGTGGGTAGGGGGTTCGATGTGTTTCACCAAATGAGGGTGCGTTTTTATATCGAATTTCATTTTAAAATGTTAAGATTATATTTTCTTAGCGATGATTTATAAGTTGGGACTAACTTAGTGTAACTATTTGTTTGTAAAAAAATAACCTTTTTTTTTAGATATACGCTATATAATAATCGTATTTCGTATATAAACATGTTAAGAGTGTATTGAGACTGGGATTTCAGGTTCCTTCTGCCTACACTGCGTTATCAGGAATAAGGTTAAGCTAAATAAAGCAGGATAAATAAAAGGAACCTTGTGTTAAGAGTCTGTACCCTTGTGGTTATTTACATTGATATCGTTCGGTAAATGTAAAGCTTTTTCTTTTTGCTAGGTGTGTTAAGTTTATTTCTAGTTTGGTAGTTCTTTAGGTTATATTCTGAATAGTGCAGTTATGAAGTTATGTATTGTCTTTTTTTTTCATAAAATAGCTTCTTTTTCATGGCCGTGGAAGGCAACGGGAACTTAGGACCCTAACGTTAAGATACTCTGTTCCGCTCTCCACTTTCCGCCGAATTCGAGGCATTGCGTGTTGAGTGTTAACTTCTGTCCTATTTATAATAGGTTAACTTAATTTATTTGATGTATAGATATAGATTCTCTTAACTATTCGTTAGCACGTTTCGCTTAGATTTGGGAGATATGCGTGTTTAGTGAAAGATCTCAAGTCTGAATTTTTGTTTTCACGCAAGATTAAGGAAATGCAAATAAATTCCCTCGTGTGGGAATCGAACCCACAGTCTGTCGCATGTACAGTCACACGTTGCGTCTCGAACGCTTCTATTTATATAGATTGGTATATAAGACAGAATTCTCATATATATATATATATATATATATATATATATATATATATATATATATATATATATATATATATATATATATATATATATATATATATATATAAAAGATAAAATTCTTATATATATATATATATATATATATATATATATATATATATATATATATATATATATATATATATATATATATATATATATATATATATATATATTTAGAATATTTGCAATTCTATTGTCTTAAGAGGCATAGAGACAGAGAGTATTGAAACATAAAAATATTGTCATTTTGGTTTACATAAACCTCTTTTTATATTAAATTGCTTTTTCAATTGAAAATTATTGACATTTTGTTAATCAGCTTAAAAATATTGAGCACTTGTATGTGCGTCGAGCACTTACTTTAATATCATAAAATTGCATTGAGGCCTATCGTGGCGCAGTGGTACAAACGTGTCACTGTAAACGCGATAGGTTGTGGGTTCAATTCCTACACGAGTAAATGAAATATTTAACATTTTTTTTATGTCTTCACTCTCATTATAAGGCAAAGCGCGACGTTGAATTGCAACGCTCAACAAACAATGCCTCAAATTCGTCAGAAAGTGGAAAACGAAACGGAGTGTCTTAACACTCCGTTTCGTTTTCCACTTCCAAAGTTCTCTCTGCCTACCCTGCCATGTGCGGGATACAGCGTGAAACTGAGATAGAGAGAAAGAGAAGTAATTGAGATTAGCAATAAATTACTGTAATTAAAGCGGGCGAAGCCGCGGAGGTCTCGCTAGTCTTTATTTGTATACATAGATAAATATTTAGTGCAAGTAGCAATAATGAGTAAGTCAATCAGTCGCACAGTACACAGGGGGCGTGGCTCCTCCCCCGCCGTCGCGCGTTGACACTGTGTGTACATCTTAATTATATTGGAGCATCTCTATGCGGTTTGGTTTTGTTACTATATTACATTTTCTTACATTATTCCGTTTGTTTATTGGTGTTGGTATGCTCGATTTAGTGATTTTTGAACGATTCTATAGCATTTTAATCAATTTTTGTTTTGACCGATTGAGTTCGCTATTTTTTGGTACTTTGGTTTTAATTCTGGTAACAAAATAATATTATTTAGTCCATAGTATTACACATCCAAGATGGTCGCCGCTACAAAATGGCGGATATTATTTTTTTTTAATTAATGCTTGATATTTGTGTCAAATTGAATGTCTTGGCTAGTAGAGTGGAGTACAAAAATATACAAATTTAAGATGGCGGCCACCGCAAAATGGCAGATTGTATTTAGAACCCCGTCAATTATGATATAAAATATTTTTGTTAGCTTCTATTACATTTGTTATATAATTGCTTAAAATACTTCTTTACGATCTTGTCGCTTAAATTAATAAAAAAAAACATTTTTAATTAATTTATTTTGTTATAAAAAATTCAGGAAAAACTAATTTTATTTGGAGTTTTCGAACCGGATCAGACGAGCGCCGTGTTGTTAGACACCGGGAACCTAAGGTTCAGACTTTCCGTTTTCCCACTCACCGCCCAATTTTGACATTGAGTGGCGAAACTCAGCCCCGCTCTTTGTCTTTATATTAATAATAAATTCCCTCGGATGGAAATCGAACCCACAACCGTCACGTTTAGGGCTTGCACGATTTTTTAATGAACTGTTTTATATTCAAGTAAAATAAACAGTTACATATTTTACTCTATTTTTATTTCTGCGAGCACACGCTGTATATTTTACATTTCTCAAGCTTAACGGACTTCTTTACATTGTAATTTGTATGAGCCATAAAACGTATCTTTACTATGAAAGAAGGGAATAAAATGTTCTTAAGACAGGAAAATAAAATATTTAAATATTTTATAAAATAATTCTGCTGTACGTATATTATACCTACTGTTGAGTGCTCTTTGCACTTTTGCCTGCACACTCCATTGTAAATGCTTTCCAGTGTAAACGGCTAACAAATTAACTAACACTTCTGTTTTTGGTACAAAATTTGGTATGATATTGTTGTTAATACTTTCAGTTTCACGCTGTATCCCGCATATGGTATAGTAGGCAAAGGCAACTTGGAAACCTAGTGTTAAAGACATTCAACGCCGCACTTTGCCTAGTTATCAGAGCGAAGGAATGATGATATAATTTTTTTTTAATTTCTTCGAATGAGGAGCGGAGAGCCTGTTCAGCCTGTTATTACACTTAGTTTAAAATGTATAAAAAACATATATTCTCATTTTATACCTCAGAGCTAGATTTTTGGGCTTGGATTGTGGAACTTAACGCCGCAATACTATTTTTTAATATTGTTATTAATACATAGCATTTAAATATTGTTATATTTCTTAGAGACATGTCGTGGCACAGCGGCACAGACGTGTGACTGTAACCGACAGGTTGTGCATTCGATCCTCACTCGAGGAAAGGAAATATTTAATATTTTCAAATTAAAGATTTGATGTTTTCATCTCCTCGCTCTGAACAAGGCAAAACGCGGCGTTGAATTCCGCCGCTCAACACGCAATGCCTCAAATTCGGCTGAAAGTGGGGAACGAAAATAAAACGGAGTATCTTAACTCTAGGTACCTAATTTCCCTGTGCCATGTGCAGAGAGAATGGAATGGAGAGAGAATGGAGTGACTTAGTGTTAAGTAACTTTCAGGTTTCTTCTGCCGATATTTACAGATATACGGAATATAGCGTGAAGCAATTATTTTTTATTACATGTATTTTTTTCTGTGACACATTACTGAAAAGTTAAGGTCCAAAATATAGTTTTTTCGGTAGAAATAGTTTCATTTTATGTAATTTATGCTCAACAGTCACGCTCGAAACGCCTTGACTAAAGAACCGTCTAAAATAGAATTATTTAATTAATAAGCATTGTGAAATTCAGTCTTGTAACTTTAACTATACTCATACATTAGTAAAATTTAAGCGCGCGTATAAAAATGTTGACGTAGCGTGATAAGATCGTATGGCTTAGTCGGTCAGGGGGATCTTTTAGGTAGCGTGGGTTCAAATCCTACTACGTTGAAATTTTTCAAGTAATTCTCTTTACTATGTGTGGAATAACACTTTATGAAATCCTTAAAACATTTTTTTAGAAAACAATGTATTTTTGTCACAAACATATTTTTTTTATTCTATAGGTGCAACTATAAATTACAGTTTACATGATTGATTAACATTGTCTCAATATTGAGTTATTTCTATTTGCGCACACATTCACCTACAAAGGCGCGTCACTCCCCTGGCGTGTAATGACACTGGAACAAACACTTGCAACGTTTACTTTGTACTCATTATGGGCACGTATTGGTTTGAGCTGAACTAGGAACGCTTTTCAGGTTTTTTTGCGTCACATACACAGATCTACTAGTTTTTTGTATAGAAATCAATAAAAATTAAAAGGAACGATATACATTATTAATAATATAATCAGATATATTGAGATATTTTTATTTGCGCTCGCGTTAAGTTACAAAGATGCGTGAGTCCTTTTAGCGTGTAATGGAACAAAGTGGAACAAAACAAAACTTTAAAAGTTCACTTTGTACTCATTATGACTTTGAGTTGCTTTTATAACTTTTTTGAGATTTTTTGCCCTTGAGTTGTTAACTCACAAAACAAACAATACACACACACACACATAACGAAATGGACAACGGAACCTAGTGTTAAATCACTCCACACTCTAAATTTCTTGATTGTAGCAACGGTTGGTTGGCGAGCGAAGCGAGCAGTGGGCGGAGCCCCCTAGTATCTCATATTATAATATGGAAAGGCCGCCCAAACTAACTTTTCACCGAAACTTTTGTAATTTGAACTCAGTTCTGAAAGTGATTAATCCACACATATCGTTATTGGTTCCCTAACAGGTAACCTAATATCGCACTTATTAATTGAAAATGTAATATATTGCTTAAATTGTATGGTGATTTTGTTTTGTAAATGGAATTTTCTGTATGTTTTCAACCCCGGATGTAAAAAGAGGGGTGATATCGCCCCGTCTGTCTGTTTGTCCGTGGCATTGTAGATCCTGAATTTCTGAATCGGTTTCGATATAGTTTTTTTTAATGAAAACCTTCTTCATCGTGGCAGTTCTTAGATATGTTTTATTAAAATGGGCTGAGCAGAACTACAAGTAATTTATCAAGACGAGGTACTGATGTTTGATATTTTCTAACATTTTAATTTTTGATTGCTTGTTAGAAAACGCAAGAAAATTTATGTAGTTAAAATTAGTCCTTCACTCTCCGAAAATTTCTGTAGGCATTGCGTTGATTACATTAATTTCCGCGGAACTCAACACCGCGCTTTGTTGCATTGCCAGAGTGAGGAATATGAAAATGTCACTACTATTAGTGTATATAATAACACTTTAAAATTCTTAAACATATTTCATTTTTCTTTTTTGACATGACATAGCGCGGCGTTTAAGTACGGCCACTTCACTAGTAATGTGAGTGTTTTGATACTTTTTTTAAAAGCTTTTTTGGCTATCCTGCTATAAGGATAGAATAGAAAACTAAAATAAAAAGCGTTTACTTATGGTTTGCGTTTGCATTTAATTAAAAGATTCATCTCCACAGATTTATTAATCCACCTACAATGTTAGCTACTTTGCGAATTTCTAAATTAATCATTTTACTGTTTCCAAATGCAATGTGAAACTTTGTTACTTAACACAGTTTTTATATCATAGAGGCTATCCTTTTTTGTAAATTCAAAATTAATTAAAGAAACTTTGAGGTCTGTCGTGGCGCAGGGGCTCAAGTGCTCGACTGTCAACGCGACAGGTTGTGAGTTTGCTTTCCGTGCGGGGAAATTAAATATTTTATTTAATAATGATATATTTTAGTATCTCGCACTCGTGACGAGACAGATCGCAGAATTGATCCGCCACTCAACAGACAATGCCCTAAATTGTGCGTAAGTAGTGTCTTAACATTAGGTTCCCAAGGTTCCTTTGCCTACCCTTCCGCGTGCGGGATACAGCGTGAAACTAAAAAAAAGAGAAAAATCTGTTAAAATTTTACAACTATCGATTTATTATTTGATATCGTAGACCGAGTAAATTAGTCAAATGCGCTAGCTATGTTTCCGGTGTGTTTGGAAATTACTGTGTTTTGAGGGTGCTGTAGGTGTTTATATGTTTCTAGTAAACTATATTATACTATATAGTAGTAGTTGTATTTATATATATATATATATATATATATATATATATATATATATATATATATATATATATATATATATATATATATATATATATATATATATTCACTTTAATATAAAGTATATTTACTGATATTGTTAATCGGAAGGGTTTCCTTGGTTAAACTCTAATCTCAGGAACTATGTGTTGGTTTGAATGGAAAAAACACTTTGTATTGGATTTATTAAGGAAAACTGTCTATAGTCTATATATACCTACATTACGTTCATTGTTTCTATATTATCAAATAAATGTGTAATGCTCTTTGTAAGTGATAAAGTCCTAGGTATTTTTTATTTCACGAAGAACGTACCGTACATAAAAGCTAGTACATAATATATGTTACAAGAAGTATGCTACTTACTACTAAAATAAATTGTTAAAAGAATCCAGTCCATGTTACGTATATATGTCTATTTATGTCTATTTTTTTCCAGCTTTGCCTTGTTACTGAAGCAAATAAATAAAAATGTATATTTTTCAAATTTTTGAACTGTGGATCGATACCACAACCTGTCGCGTTGCCTTGTGCTCCTGCGCCACGACAGGCCTCAATTATATAATATATTTATTTCTATACGTGGTCAACAAAAAAGTCCAAAAAACGAATTCGAATTCACATCCCCCAAAGACCATTCAAAGCGCTACCTCAAATACAATACGCACGTCTCCACTCACCGCGCGAGCACACGGTCTTTTAAAAACACCTGTTGAATGGCCAATGTAAGGAGGTCGGCCGCCACTTTGCTGTTTGTATGTGGTGAATGAATTTTTAGTATTTTGGTCTAAGTAAGTTTGCTCTTATTGTTCATTAATGTGTCTTAAAATGTTTTTTTTTGTATGAAATAGTGGATTAAGTTAAGTAAATATGATTGAGGCCTGTGAGCGTGTGACTGTAACCGACACGTTCCGGGTTCGATTCTAGATTCCAACTCGAGGAAATGAATTATTTAATATTTTTAATCAAAATATTTAATGTTTTCATTTCCTCGCTCTGGTAACAAGACAAAACGCGGTGTTGAGTTCCGCCACTCAACTCGCTATGCTTCAAATTCGGCGAGAAATTGGGAACGGAAGTGGAGACGGAGTGTTTTAACACTTGGTTCCGAAGTTCCCTTTGCCTACCCTGCCATGTGCGGAACACATTCTGAAACTGAATAAAACGTAATCATGTAAATCGAGGCGTGCTATGAGTTTGTACTGTCTGTCTGTTTGTGGCATCGCAGTTTTTTATCGAAAGTTATATGTATGGCGGTGGTTTTTGGTTATGTTTTATGAAAATTGGATTAATAGTTTAAGAACTACATGCATTCTACTAAAATAAGAGTTGCTAAGGATTTTTGGATCGGGATTTTAAAAAAAAAAACAATAATTTTGACCTTTCTAAAGACAAAGAATTTAACTGATACAGCACTTTGATCTGTACTTCATAACTTTAGAGATATTGCAGACTGCGTGGTTTAAACTTATTAACTCAAATTCAAATAATTATTATAATGTTATTTATTATAATATAGCAACTTGAATTTTGTTAAATTTATGTATGTATACTTGAGATAAACTAATCTTGTAGCGTTTTTTATAATTAATACTATCGTCACTATTAATTATGTAAAGTTAACTTGTGGTTTTGTTTTATCTTATGGGATCCCATTGTAGTCCACTGTATGTCTGTCTATACATCGAGTTCGTGTAGAGATATTAAACTGAAATTAATATCAAATAACACTTAATAAAGGCCTGTCGTGGCGCAGGACAGGGACAGGTTGTGGGTTCGATTCGCACTCAATAATTATGTATCTAATATTTTCTACACCCTAGTATACAGGCAAAGCACAATATTGAGTGACCAACACTCAAATGCGGTGGAAAGTGGAGAACTGAACGGAGTGTCTTAACACTAAGCTTCCTCTGTCTATCTCATCGTGTGCGGGATACAGCGTGAAGCATATATGGAGTGATAAAATTATACAAGCAACACCTCTATACAAATTGTAGTATGATAAGCATATGATATAGAACATCTAATTTCCTACGTCTGGGGACTAATTTTATTTGAGCAAGTCTCCCTGGCTCCTTACAGTCGTGCAAGTTGAGAGGATGAAATTGAAATCAATTTACTATAGCGATAGATACCTACTTGCTGTGAACTGATAAGATAAGTGATTTAGTGTCCATTTGGATGGCAAGCGCATGGAAGTTTTGCATTGGAAATCCTAAGTTACTATATATACACATAGGTTAAGGCGTATTGGAAGTCGGTTTTTTTTTAATTTTTGGGTAGATAGTGCGGCGTTGAGAACCGCAACTTAACGTGCAATATCTCCATGTGAGAACGTAGAACCTCCGTTCTACGTTATCCCACTAGACGTTCTTGTCTTTGTTGACATTCTTTTGTCTTAACACTATACTTTCTTTGTCTATCGTCTACCATTATAGCTTCACGCTGAATCCTGTAGTTATGCGGGATACGGCGTGGAGATATAAAATAGGTATATTAAATGTGTTATGGATATATACATGTAGGATATAGGTTTTTGTCATGTTTTTTGAACCCATATGTAAACATTGAGTTGTCATAAGTTTGACTCATCTGTCTGTCTGTATGTCTGTGCTTCTAAATAAATAAAACGATATTTTTACTATTTTTAAAGTGTTATTCCACACTTAGGAAAGAAAAATACTAAATTTAAAAAAGTATTAAAATTTGAACGAAGCAGGATTTGAACCCGCGCCTCTTGGAATCCGTCCAAGCGCTCTGACCACTAAGCCATTGGTTCTTTTCCATTCGTTCAAATTTTTATACGTTTTTAAATTTAGTAAATAGAACGATTTAAGAGCATTTTTTCTATCAAAAACCGTGTTTATCGTTGCGTTTGTGCTATCTTTGTTGAAAATCAGCTTGGCAGGTAAAAATCTATAAGCACTTTGCATAAGATAAGGTAGTAATTTATTGGGCTGGGGATTTTTTTATTTCATTTTTTTTTAAGTTATTTCTAATAGTTACTTGATTACCTTTGCAAAAGCGCGGCGTTGAGTTGCAATGCTTCAAATTCGGCGGAAAGTGGGGAACGGAAGTGGAAAGGAGTGTCTTAACACTATGTTCCCGGGTTCTCTCTGCCTACCCTGCCTTGTGCGGGATACAGCGTGAAGTTAAAAAAAACGGTTACCTTTAACTGGCTCAAAATATTTATATAAAAGGTAACGTATCGTTCCTAAAAATATAATACAACAGAAACATATGTATGCAAAAGCAAAATCGTAAACTTTTAATGTTCATAATTTTCTCAAAGAATTCTTTATTATAATAATCCTTTCTTGGGAGAGTTGGCTTTGTGGCGGCCGCATGTTGCAGTTTAATTAAAAAAACCAGTCTTTCATAAAAGCTGTTGTTGACCTAATTAAGTAGTTCACAATATATAAGGCTGGTAAGTGATTCGAGTGTTTAGGAGGTATGTCAGATGTGTGTATGTGTACCCATAAAATAGAATTGTAATATACTTTTACTATTTTAAAAGTGTTATTCCACACTTAGGAAAGGAAAATACTAAATTTAAAAACGTATAAAAATTTGGACGAAGCAGGATTTGAACCTGCGCCTCTTGAAAACCGTTCAAGCGCTCTGACCACTAAGCCATCCG
>DWMZ01003613.1:0-12544 GCA_018249855.1 Eueides tales michaeli | reverse complement strand
ATTGTTACCACCCCCGGCATTTAAAACCGGCGTTAAGTAGTGATCTTGGTCACTGCGTTTCGCATTGGGTAATGCCGGGCCCCGGTGCCCATCCACCTTACAGACCGGCAACGCTTCTGTAGCTCCTTTAGTGTTACACACGGGGCCGTGGGCGGCGGTGATCACTTACCATCAGGTGACCCGTACGCTCGTTTGCCGTGTTTTATCCATAAAAAAAAAAAAAAAAATGTAACGTCAATGCTCATTATGTTAACATCCTGATCCGTCAGTACTGTAAGCACTAGTCAAGTCACATGTGACGTCATAGTCACACGAATTTTACCGCATTCTGTGGTACGCTATGAATGGTGTTTTGACAATTCGGAAAACGGCCTCCGTATATAATAAAATAAATTTTAAAAAATATATAAATGTAATAGTATCTTTGATTTTCGCGATTGATACACATTTTTAAATGAAACAATTTTAACCGGTTTTATCAGGTATATTGATTAATTAACATTTTTAATTTTAAAGTGTTCGAAACGTAGGGTTTCCAAAAATGTTAATCAATCAATATACGCGATTAATCCGGTTAAAATTGTTTCATTTAAATATATAAATTTAAGTCTACTCTTGTTTTAAAATGATGTGACCTGCAAGTGGATAAATTTCTCTATCAGCTTCACGCTTTATCCCGTACATGGCAGGGTAGGCAGAGAGAACTTTGGAACCTAGTGTTAAGACACACCATTCCTTTCCCCTCTTTACGCCGAAACAGAGGCATTGCGTGCCGAGTGGCAGGATTCAATGCGTAAACAGTACACAAATTATTCTCCAAAAATATAAAAAAATATTTAAAAAAACTTTTATATTTTTTTGCTGCTTAAGGTAAAGAAGTAAAAATATAAAAAAGAAAAGAATTTTTACATATTATATGTAATGGACTTTGTAGAATACTTGTAATATTTATTTTCATGACATTGTTTAGATATTTTTGTTATATTTTCAAGAAAATGATTAAACTGAAGTGCTTAAAATTCCTTTTCATGGTACGGTATTTATGTTTGTTACTTTGTAAGATGTGTTTATGGTAAGGCTCTGCTTACAACGGTTGATGAATTAATAAACTTATATTATTATATAAAATTTAATATAAATGTCGTGAAACAACGGTCATGGTTTGAAATTAAAATATTCACTAAAAATATATAATTATATTTTAAGAATATTTTTAAGAATCGTCATACAAATGGTCTAAGTTAGTTAAACTACAATAATACAGGTATCTTAAAATACTCAAGAAGAAACTTGAAAAATATTATTTGACGAATGATTGACGTAGAATTTATTAATTAGAATTAAAAGAAACGGAAGATTTGAAAAACTTTTGCATTACTTTTCTTTCGACTTCCAAATGGCACTGCACTAGGGCCATTAACAGGAAAAAGAGTATTTTGTATGCATTGAAGGGATAATAACTAAATAAATTGTCAGCAAAATAAAAATAAAAAAATATATATTATCTGCTATAAATGTGTAGTTCCAGAAAATTGCCATCGGTAATGCTGAGAGTGGCAGACGAAACTTGTTCAAATTTTAATTTATTAGTTTGATTATTTATATACAATTTCCGTTACAAAACTCCAATTATTATATAATTATTAATATTTATTACCAACAATGTTTATATAACAATGCCTTACGGTTCATCGGCTATCAAAATATTTAACTGTCAGAGTCAGTTATTTGACAAATTGTCATTCTGATTGTGGCGGCGACTGCTAGCGCACGTTCAGAATGTTTTTGCGTGCGTTATTATTTATTTTTATTGGTTCTACCACTGCATTTAAGGCGGACAAAGGTAAAACAATTTTTAATTTAAATAATATATTAAGTTTTGTTATAATATCTTTGCAGTTTGTAAGTAAACGTTGGTAATGAAAAAAATATGAACGAAAAAAGTTAATTAGACTACCTCCCCGGTTTTACTTTTGTTTTCTTTCGTTCTGTTTTTTCTTATAGGTTTTGACTGCTTATAATTATGAAGTTATTATTTACCCATATTATTCACTTTTAAATTCTGCAAATCGTTAATTTTAATTGCATTATTATTCAATTTCTTAGCTTCTCCGCCGCAATGGAGTAATGTGTACACAGTAAAGGGATTGCTAAATATTCCTTATGCAGAACTTCATGAACCGTTCTACGCTTGGTAAGTGATTCTTTTTGCAATTATCAATAATTTCTTTATAATGTCGTACAAATTTGTTGTAATTGTGTCTGTATTTTAAATAAACCGTAGTTTAATTTATTAAAATATACCTACATATATAATAATTATACAAAAGATTCGAGTTCAGTTTATTGTAGATTTTAATATATATCATATCTATTGTATTCATGTTTTTATAACAAAAAATAGTTCTTTATAAAGTTTTTTATAAATCTGACTAAAAAGAAGATAATTATAAAGTTTTTCACAAATCTGACTAAAAAAGACTTGCCAGGGCTTTGTCTATTGCTATATAATAACTCTTTTGTTTCTCACTTATTTAAAACTAGCTTATAAAATTGAGATGATTCAATAAATGATACATATTGTTTATATTACAATTCTTATTTACATATTTATTTACATATTATAATTGGCATTACTCACATATTGGAGATTATTCAGTTGTTCAGATTGAAGACCTTGTAAACTTTTAAATGATTGGAGTATATTAAAATAGGCATTTAAAAATAAAATATTTTTATCCTTTATAACAAACATTTTAAATAAAACAAAAAAAAAAACGAAAAAAATATTTTTATCCTATATATCTTAAACATTTTAAATAAAACTCTTTAAACTGAGTAATTGTGTATATTTATTACTCTACAATATTTTCTTTAATTTTTTCTGCATTTCATTTCATAGCATTTTCTCTTTATTTACTCTACAATCCACTGTATCATCATCTATTCTTATAGCATTAAACAAAGCATTTGTTTGATAGAATTTTGCTTATCTCAGATATTTGCAAAGTCAAAAACATTTTACATTAAATACTTCAATTATTGAAAAAGATTATTATAGATTACATTTCATCATATTAATGATTTTTCATACTCTCCGTTGGGTTACACCATTCAATACATAATACATGAAGACTTCAGCCCTAAAGGCGGACTGGGAGTGTCTTTATGGGAACACAGTTACTAACAATAAATCTCAAAACATACACTACAAAAGCAAAAATTATTAATAATTTTAATTTAGCTATGAGAGTAAAGCCGCTGGTGAAAGCTAGTGTTGGTTGCATCACAAATTTTAAACTAAACATAGTCAAATATGTTGTGTCCATTACTTGAGGTCAATCTTGAGTTCTTATTATATGAACTTTATCTATAGGTCGTACGGTTTTATGATAACATATTGTTTATTCTACATATTATTATTTAAAATTGTACATTGGTTTGCTATTGTATTATAGTTAATATTGATATTCTAAAAAAAATGTTTTTTATATTTTTATATTGGGCTAGCAAACAGCTCGCGGCTTCGCCCGCTTATGCTTATTAATTTTGAACTACTTCTTTGTTCTAACAACATTGCTTTTAAAATAATATTAAATAAAATAATACATTAAAAGAACAGATTTTGATGTGACTTTACAGTAATATATATAGCTATTTGTTTCTAGCTGCGCACTATCCCATACATCGCAGGGTAGGGATAGAGAATTTGGAATTTGGTTTCTCGTTTTCCGTCGAACTATAGTACTGCGTATTAATGGCTGCACTTAACGCCGCGCTTTGCTTTGTTATCAAAGGAGAGGAAAAAAAAAAATTATTTTGTAAAGTGGGAATCGTACCGACAAACTGTCGTTTTTTTTTCTTCCTTTTGCTTTCTTCAGTGCGAACCAGCACCCGTCATGTTTATACGTAGTGACAAGGTGTAGCACTGCGCTACAAGGGCCTCAACGTAGACCTTAGGAATCAATATATATATACAAGATTGGCGACACTCGCATGAACTTATTGCTATTGCAGCCATAATATACAAAATATTTATATGAATTGTAGACTATGTATTATTTTTATGTGTAAGCTGTATGACTTCGATCAATGAATGTTTGATCGAAGCTGTGTGAGGCCAGTTGTGGTGGAGAGGCACAAGCGTGCGACTGTAAATTTTGATATAAAATAAAATTAATATATTCATAAAATAAATCATAAATTTCTGTAGTTTTAGGGTAAAAAGAACTTTATTTCTCATAAGAATTTAACATTCACTTGATAATGAGATACTATGAACATTTCTATACATTTGCAAGAAAATAGTTTTAACATTTGAGCCGTTGGATACAAAAGGCTTTCTTTATTTACTATAGCGAGGATATTTTTTTAGTTTGACTTTAAACATCCCTTATACTATCACATAATTTTATTTATTTCGCGGCGATCTTCATATAAAATGCTGCTAAAACTGCTTTGTACGCTATATTTGCATTGGTTTTGTAGTATTTTGCATACGCACGTATTTTTTCATTGTGTTGACTCCGAAGATTGATTTTTTTCTGCCTTTCAAGGGATCGTACCATATATTTGACATCAATTTCAGCTTTACATCTCCATGCAATCCTAATATAAATGGTCTTGATAGACTTACAGACGGACAACAAAGTGATTCTATAAGGGTTCCGTTTTTATCTTTTAATATCGGGAACCTAAGAAACTATGTTATATCAATTTTTTTCTCTCAGCTTCACGCTATATCCCGCTTATACCCTGCCGATAAGCAGAGGGCAGTTGGTGTTAAAACACTCCGTTCCCTTCACCCTTCACTTTCCTTTTTGCCGAATTTGCCGTATTGCGTGTTTTGCCTTGTCACCAGACAGAAGAAAATATCAAATATTACATCTCCCCAATTGGGAATCGAACCCACAAGCTGTCGCCTTTACAGTCACACGCTTGTACCTATGCGCTACTGTAGGTCTCTCATGTCTACATATATCCGTAATATGATTCAAATATTCTTTATTTAATCAGGTGGTCAGTAATTAGCGACTTTCCGTTGTATAAAAAGTCTTTGAACTTATAATGATTAAGATTTTAGTTTTCTTTGTTATATTCCATTATATATTAACTTATTTTTATAGATATAAATGTTAATTGCCTTAATGGTAACAGAGTGACTTAACACTAGGTTCCCACTGCCTAACCTGCTTTCCGTCCACTATCCACCAAATTTGGCTATTTCGTGTTGAGTGGCAGAATTCAACTCCGTACCAGATTGATCAAAATGAGAATGTTAAAATCTACAGTCGCACGTCAGGCCTACTTTATGAAATATTCTTTTTAGCATTGTATTAGAAAAAAAAAATGTTTTTATACTAAATTCAAAATGTTTTTATTAAACAAGATCTTAGAAGTGAAAAGAAAGTCTATCTATAAATATCGTCGTTATCTTTTATCTTTGTTATCATGATAGAACTGTAGAAACAAAAAAATGTCCAGTTACTCCGTTCCGTTACCTACTTTCCGTTGAATTAGAGGCATTGCGTGTTCAGTGGCGGAGTTCAACGCCGCGGTTTGCCTTGTCTCTAAAGCTTAGAAATGAAAATATTAAATATTTCACTTCCTCGAGTGGAGATGGAACCTACAACCAACCTGTCGCATTTACAGTTACACGATTGAGCTCCTGCGCCATGACAGGCCTCATCAGGGTCCACCAGGGACACGCCAAGACAGGGCCCTTTTTAAAAATATATCTTCCATATACAGACAGTGATCGGTAGCGGATTTATTTTAAGTATAGATTTGTGAAAAAAAAATGTCTTAAAATTTTCAATTTTTTTGCCGTATTTGCGGAAATATTCATAGAGCCAGGACAAATCACTATTTTGAATTATAAGAAAATATTTGCCATAATTGGATTTGAAGCCCCTACCCACCATAGAGTACTATGTTTAATAAATAATTTGACATTTTAACAGGTTTGACAGCAAAAATGGCAAATCCCGCATCGATTACTATGGAACAATGGTTAAGACCTATCAGCTCTCGGCCTCTGCCTTTCCGCAGTTTGGCACGTCCATAAAGGTTTGTTTCTATTTTTTTTATTTATTTAATTTTTGACATTTGTATTTTATAATGTTGTATTTATGTAATGGTTAGGTTAGGTAGTTATTTAATTTTCAGTTTCACATTATTAAACACACACAATTAAACACTTTCTGCTAAGTTTGAGACATTGTGTGTTGACTGGTGGAACTCAACGCCGCACTTTGTGTCACCAGATATAGAGTAAGAAATGAAAATATTAAATATTTCATTTTCTCCAGTGGGGTTCGAACCAAAGTGTTTTTATTATAAATGTATTGTATAATTTTGAATTAATTTAATGATATAAAAAGAAATTTTAAAACAGATTCGAATTTGAATCCAGGATTTTTAATTTATGTCATCCAAATATTAAGAAATTTATTAAAAAAAAATAAAAATATTAAAATTACACTTTTAAAATGATATTTTACTATATCATTTGAGCATCTATTAAATTACACGTAAGCCTATTTCTTTGTTAATAATTTCGGTCACGATCGTATTCTGTTACGAATTTAACACATGTTCATTGCTCATAGGTCATTGATCTTGTTTTTTTATGTATTATGTCTATAAATATTATATGTGCAAATATTAACCTAATGTTAGGATCTAGTTAAGTGGTATTTAACACCGCAATGTATCACCAGAAAAAAGTAATATATTTATTCCCATAGATTAGAATTGAACCTGTGACTATGTTTATAGCCATATATTACATACTGTTAGCTGTAAATATGGTACTACATCTAAATATGCTACTGTGCTTACATATTCTATAAACATTTCATGATTTTTACATGACCCCCCTACTGTACTAGAAGATACAGTATTTTTGAAGGAAAACCCGAGGTCTCCCCTACATCTCTTATCACTCACTTTCTCGCTCGACATGCCTAAACCACCTAAGCTCGTCTTCTTTGTTCTCACCGGGACATTCATGCCTACTACTATCTGTATCTCTTGATTGGCTATACAATCAGCTATACTGACACCGTATATCCTATGAAGAGGACGTATCTCCACAGCATTCATTTTTCTTGTATTCTTCTGTAGTACCCACGTCTCGCTGGCGTTTAACATCGTCAGTACCAATTCTGGATTGTGTACGGCTAAACGCGCAGCTATGTTGACCGTTCGCCGTCTCATAAATGCAGCTAAGGCATCGTTAACCTGATACCACTAGCAATACGCTTTTTAAAATCCATTTCGTGTCTTCCATACTTCCCTTTGCTACATCTTTACCATGCTTTATTCACTTGTTCTCATATCGTATCATTTACGTTGATCTTGCATTCTGTCCTTTTATCATTTCTTTTAATAGTCAGAACCTTCGTCTAATTTGCACTCAGGCTTATTCGATTATTTGAACTTCCTTCTTGCATAGTGGTGGCTACCACTATGGTACTCGCTTTCGATGATGCAATGAGCACTGCATCATTTGGATCTTGCATCCATCGACATGCTAGCTCTTACTTGCACGCAGGCTGAGTAATCTCTGTAAAGAGACTACAGCCTAACAGGGTTACATTGTACCGGGGCAGTATCTTACAGAATCTTTTTTATACAAGTCCACAAGGAAACTTAACAAATTCTTTGCCTTGCAAATGGCCTATATAAGCATTCCAGCCTCATACATGCTCTTGTCACTATATTTGTCTAGCACTTAAACCATTCAAATCAACACATATTATTAGTTTTTCATTCCCTCTTACACTACCTAGAACTTCCCTGACACTCCCAAAACTACTCGCGTTTGCCTAATGGAGCTCAGGAACGGTGTGTGCGCCGCTAACAAGAAAATCTGGCTATCCCAGTTTGAAGAGCACCCAAAGCAGCCTCGGGTTGATCGCCTGGTACTATATCATTATACTAACCAATCGGGAGAAAAATAACACACATACACCTTCCGCCAGAAAACGTACCGGTGGTCAGGTAAATCGATCGTGTCATATCTTTTCGCTTGGTTTGGGGTCACACAAATAATATCTAGATCTCTATCATCCATCACATGTAATTCATTCATCTTTCCTTCTCCTTCTCTTACATTCTTCGTTATTACTTAAATTATCAAATTCTCCACAGATAGCGCCAATTACGACTGAGCAAGTACTGAACCGTGATACGTGCTTGCAAGTAAACGGTACGAAGGATGAGAGCATCAACATACAGTCGGTTTTGCCTGACATGAGTGACTTCAAATATATTGGTAAGTCACTGTTAATAGTCTTACTGACTGAGCGATTGACTGGTTGATAGATGTGTCATTTATGCGTTTTTTTTCTGTTATGTAATCGATTAGTTTCTATCCACAGACCAGTTGACCGATTGATCGACCAGTCGACAGAAATTGACGAACTAATCGATTGATTGACAGACCAAATGAGTAATAAATCAATCGATCAATTGATCAACTAATTGTACGTCTAATTGTTCCAACTTGACGAATCCAACTTAAAAACTTTAAGAAACAAATTATTCATGATATAATTAATAAATTTTTAATTATAAGAATTTTTAATGACAGATAGCCCTGCATGTGGCAGGGTAGGCAGAGATAACTTGGGAACCTAGCGAAATTCAACGCTGCGATTTGTCTTATTATCAGAGCGAAAAGAATGAAAATGTTAAAAAATTAATTTCCTACAGCGGCGCAGGGGTACAAGCATGCAACCATAATCGAACCCAGAACGGCCCGATTATGGTTGCATGCTTGTACCCCTGCGCCACGACAGGCGTCATGATAAATAATAATTAATATTATTATTTATATAATAATTAATATCTCATATATATCGCCACTCAACACGCAATGCCTCAAAATTCGGCGAAAAGTGTGGAACGGAAGTGGAACGGAGTGTCTTAACACTAGGTTCCCAAGTGCCCTCTGCCTACCCTGCCATTTGCGGGATACAACGTGAAGCTGAGTAACAATTAATATTAGTATATACATATATAATTTTAGGTACAGAAACAATGCAAGACTCTGACACTTCAAAATGGCGGATGGTCATGAATATTGGTGATAAAGTAAATAAGTATACAATGTGGGTTAAGTACAGGAAGAGTTTGAAAGGGGATGCCGTTGCTATTCCAGTCAGGTTAGTTTTAGTCTGTACTCAGGGAACCTGGGAACCTATTGTCGAGACATTTGTTACCACTCCCATTTGTTCCCCATTTTCCGCCGAATTTAAGACATTGCGTGTGGAGTAGCGGAGCTGAACGCAGCACTTTGTTACCGCACAAATTACATTTAGTTAAGACATTTGTAAACTTTTTGTTTGCTTGTCTGTTTGTCTGTGCGTTTGTACGCGCTAAACTCGGAAACGGCTAACTAGGTTTGAATGCAGTTTTCTCTATTATATCTTGGCAACTTTTCTTTAACATATGGATTTTTTTTTAATTTTTAATCGGTTATAATTATTTGTGTAAATATTTTTTTTATTTTTAGTCGATTTAAAATATTTAATTTAATAGAATCGCTATATTTTTTTTTATTAATTTAGCTGAAAATATATATTTTCAAGAAAGTAATTGAAATGACTAATTAAAATAGGTTAATTCGAGCGGGCGAAGCCGCCTTCAGATCGCTAATATAATAAATATTTTTTCTGTTTTTTTTTCTTAGGTACGAAATGAAAGGGTTCAATTCTCTACTAGGTTCCCATTACGACCACTATTACATAGACTATAAGGACTACAATGTGGACGATATTGATCAAGATGTGTTTAAAGTTGATACAGGTATATAAAATTTATTATTAAATAAATTTATTTTGTCATTTTTTTATATTAGGTATACACTGGCAAGGAACTTGGGAACCTAGTGTTAAGGCACTCCGTTTTTATTAAGAATGGTCCATTTCAATTGAGTTAGTTTCACTTTTGGTGTCAAATTTGGGACATGGCCATTTGGGTTGGCTGGTGGAACTCAACGCCGCGCTCTGCTTCGTTAGCGCCAGAAATATTTAATAAATAAAATTAAGTTAAATGAATATGGGCAATTCGCGTGAATATTAAATTATCTTTTATATTTTTTCTTGAAATTAAATTAATTAATTGTAGTAGTTTTATTAAAAAAAAATACATTTACAACTATACTAAATTTAAAAACGTATAAAAATTTGGACGAAGCAGGATTTGAACCTGCGTCTCTTGAAAACCGTTCAAGCGCTCTTACCACTAAGCCATCCATCCACGGCTGGATGGCTCAGGGGTCAGAGCGCTTGAACGGCCTGCTTCGTCCAAATTTTTATACCTTTTTTAGTATTTTTCTTTCCTAAGTGTGGAATAACACTTTAAAAATAGTAAAAACATTTACATCTACTTACTCTATCATAAATAAAATAATATTATTGCACAGTTTTTACTAAAGTCATTTTTAACTTTATACATATATTTTTTAAAGTTCATTGTTTTATTAATTATTTTATTGATAATTTACCTAAAATTAACTTACCACATTTAAAAATTGAACGTAGCGGGATTTGAATCCGCGCCTCTTGGAAACCGTCCAAGCGCTCTTACTACTAAGCCATACGTTCTTTGCAAACTACGTTATAATTCTTATACGCTTGTTACAATTTATTTATGTTGTTAGCGTCTCTGTATTCAAAAAAATATATACATCTTTGAATTTAATATTTTTGCTTTTCTAAGTGTGGAATAACATTTTAAACATTGTAAAAATAAAATTAAGTTTTTTTTATTTGTTTCTAGGGTTCAAATGTACTTCCTTCCCCGGACCGGGATCCAAGCATTATGCAACGTTCAACCCCATGAAGGAGTTTGTCCACCCTGTTCACGATGGACATGTTGAGAGTGAATTTGACAGGTAATACTGAATACGAGGGTGGTCCGATAAGTACTTGGCCTCACCGCCGGATGGCGCCACTATCGCAACAGAACGGCCACTGTCAAAATTTCAGTCGAATTCCGGATTCGGTAGTTTTATTTTGACAGATTTAAGTGAAATGGAAAAAGAGCAATATCGGCAGGCGATTCGATTGTTGTTTTTGGAAGGGAAATCGCGCATTGAAATTAAGGAACGCTTAGATGCTGTGTACGGTGACTCTCTTCTTCGTGGGGGAGACTGTCAAAAATTGGTTCAGGGAGTTACAACGTGGTTGGTTTTTGACGAGCCACGCCCAGGTGCTCCGAAAACGGCTATCCTAAAACGGCTATCGCGAGGATAATGTGACAAAAATGCCACGATATCGTATTGGCGGACCGTTTCAATCGTGAAAGCGCGAGATTGAATGAGATGATACAGTAGTCATCTCAAAAGACCGCGTGGATCATATCCTGCATGAAATTTTGGGCAGGAGAACGCTGTCGGCGCGATGGATGCCGCGTTTGCTCACTCCGGATGACAAGCGCAACTGTGAGACCACTTCAGTGCAGTGTTTGGACGCTTCTTAAGCGCAATCCGAAGGAGTTTCTGCGTCGTTTCGTGACCGTCGATACACTGGTACACACCAGAGAACAAGGAACAGTCACAACAGTAAAACTCACCCGGCGAACGTGCTCCGAAGAAGGCGAAGACAGTCCTATCGGCCGAAATGGTGTAGGCCGCGGTTTTCTCAGATTCACAAGGTGTGATCCACATCGACTACCTGGAAAAAGGCAAAACGGTCTACTATGCCGAATTATTTGGCAAAGAAAAAAGTGCTCTTATACCACATGATAACGCACCGGCTCACACCTCCGCCGTCGCCACGGCCAAATTGGTCGAATTGGGCTATGAAATGCTGCTCATCCACCGTATTCTCTCGATTTGGCCCCGTGTGACTTCTTTTTGTTTTCATATTTGGAAAAGTCACTCGTCGGGCAGAAATTTGAGTCGAACGAGGACGTCATCGCCGCCACGGAAGCCTACTTTGCAGATCTCGAAAAAACGTTTTTTTCAGATGGGTTAAAAAAAGTTGGAGCATCTCTGGTTCAAGTGTATTGAGCTAAAAGAAGGCTCTATATTGAGCAATAAATCGTCACTTTTCCAAAATTTTCGTTTTCCTTTTGTAGGCTAAGTACTTATCGGACCGCCCTAGTATATATACATATATATGTATATATATTATTTGTTCATTTTAAGCGTGACGACGAGCATGGAATTGTAAACGGACAGGTTGTTGGTTCGATCCCCAGTCGAGGAAATGAAATAATATTTTTTTTTCTTGGCTTAGATCTAGTGACATAGCAAAATGCTGATTTCACACTAACTGGACAAGTGGGGTATAATAGAAAGGAGTGACTTAACACTTGGTTCCCAATTACCCTCTAACTATTCTGCCATGTTGATTCAGCAGATAAACTGTTTAAAAAATATTTCTGTGTTAAGTTAATATTATATGGTATCCAGTTATGGGGCGTAAGCAGCAAAAGCAACACTATGTGTTTGCAAAGAGCCCAGAACGTTATCTTACGAGGTATATCGAATGCACCATGGTTCACAAAGAATGAAGAGGTTCACCAA
>DWMZ01003612.1:0-12544 GCA_018249855.1 Eueides tales michaeli | reverse complement strand
GGGGATCGAACCCAGAACCTGTCGGTTACAGGCAACGCTCGTGCCGCTGCGCCACGACATGCAGTGTGCAGGTACACTGTAGTATGTATATATGTATATAATCTGTATATATAATACTCATGTATTTTTAATTATATTAATGTATATGACCATATATTTTATTGCTTTACAAATGTTATTATTATTTCCTTTCTCTCTTATTCCTGCACTGTCTTGGTCTTTCACGGGTTGATTAAAAGAAATCTCTTTTAGAGATAAGTCCACCATTGAAAATATTTTCTTTTACTGCATTTTTTTGTTGTTGTATTAGTTAAGTGCAATATAGAATATATTTATTTTTTTAGTAAATAATACAACTATGTTTTTGATGTTACAACTAGGTCATACAAAGTAGTATGTAATGTACTTTTAGACACACTTAGTAAAGACAAATGCTTATTTAGAAATCGTATAAAAACGCCACTAAGCAATACGTTCAAACGTCAAAGTACTTGGACGGATTCCAAGAGGTTCTGGTTCAAATCCCCTTACGTTTAAAATTTCAAACATTTTCTAAATATTGTGAAATGTTATAAAGTTATAGCTAGAAAGCATAAGTAAAGTACACAATATTACAAGGTTTACTTAACTCCCCTCGACCTCACTGTCATCGTCGACACCTCTGCATAAAGTGTCAACAGCATTGGAAATTGATGTCGGTCATAGCTAGACTTTCAATATAATACGATATTTCATTTTAATAATGATGAAAATAATAATTTGATGTTTTTATCTTTTATTTACAACAGCATTGGTTTTAAAAACAATGTTACATTTATAAGCCTATACACTAAAACAGAAAGATTAAACATATTTGCTAGAATAAAAGATAAAGTAGTTATTATTTGTTGAAAAATATAAAATAAATTTTTACAAAGATAAATAAATATTTGGTGTGGAAACATCATCATTTACAACGAGCTTTGAGAGAAACCATTTCCTATTGTTTTGCTATGTTTTTTCCAAATAAATTGGCTCGCTTCAATTAGTGCTGCGGTCTGACAGACCACCGGTCGTCTATCACCGTGTGTCGATATGATTGACGTTGGTAGATTTTCATTGACGATTTTATCTTTATTTTGTAAATGTTCCATTAGTGAAGAATAGTGTGTGTGATTGAGTGTTAATTTTTGACTATTTTTTACTGAATTACTTTAAAAAAATCGTTTTCATTACGTCAACATAGAAAATGACTCTTGCAAGGTTCTTGCAAGCTAAGATGGAAAAGATAAATTCTAAAATATACGTAAGTATACATATATTTTTTATTTTTGTAGTCTCCTTTTCTAACTTCTACATATATGTAGAATATGAGGGATACAGCATGTATAGAGAAATTGGAAATCTAGTGCTGAAACATTCCGTTCCACATTAAGATACTTTCCTACAGAGATGCTAGCAACATAATAAGTTGTAACAAGCGTATAAAAATTTCGAAGGAGCTTGGTGAGGACGGATGGCTTAGTGATCAGAGCGCTTGAACAGTTTTCAAGAGACGCAGGTTCAAATCCTGATTCGTCCAAATTTTTACACGTTTTTAAATTTAGTATTTCACTTTCCTTCGACCAAGTTCTCAAATCGATCATGTCGCGCTTTGCTTCCTTACCAGAGTAATAAAAATATTAAAATATATTACTCTTTTGAGTGGGAATTGAACCCGCAAATGTCGCGTTTACAGTCGCTCGGTGGTGCCTAGCAAACAGGCATGCTTGTACCTTGTTAATGGGCGTCACGACGGCCAACAACTACTCTAATAATTGTTTTCTTATATGTTGTAATAATAATTTGTTCGTACTATAATCAAAAGCTTATAAAATATTTAAAAATAAATCAAAAATATTATAAATTATTTAAATAAATATTATCGTACTCTTTTACCTATATAGAATTTTAAATAATATTTAAATTTCGAGACCTGTCGTGGCGCAGCGGCACAAGCGTGTGGCTGTAACTGACAGGTTCTGGGTTCGATCCCTAGTCGAGGAAATGAAATATTTCATATTTTCAATTTAAATATTTAATGTTTCGTTTCTTCGCTCTGGTATTAAGGCAAAGCCCGGCGTTGAGTTCCGCCATTCAACACGCAATGCCTCAAATTCGGCGGAAAGTAGGGAACGAAAGTGGAGTGTCTTAACACTAGGTTCCCGGGCTCCCTCTGCCTACTCTGCTTTGTGCGGGATACAGCGAGAAGCTAAAAAAAATATTTATATTTACATATGTACTAAAATTACTTCTATTATTTTCGTAACATCCGCTGTTTTATTATTGTTTTTTGTACAAATAAAAATATAGTAAGAATTAGTGGTTTTTTTGTTGTGAATGAATGGTAAAAACAATAGTTTTTACCATTCATTCACAACAAAAGAAATGGCTGTTTTTTTATAAAATAATATCAAGTCGGTAATATTTTTAGATGAATAAGTTGCTAAGAATCTTTTTAATAAATTTAATCCTTTTTGCACTGTTGCTACAAACAAGTTTATGAATTTGTAAAATCTCTTGTTCATAAGAAAGTTGGAACTTTTACAATGATAGCTTCCCAGCGCTCGAAGTTAGAAGAATGACTATAAATTAATAAATAAATTACACCTTGAGCGCATCCAAGTCTATAGAAATTTATCGCTGTAAAGAAATTTATCGCTGTATATTGAGCTACAGTACTTATTTATAGACTGAAAATACAATAATTAGAAGACTGTCGTGGCACAGGGGCCATGGTCAGTTTTAATGTTCAGTTGCTGTTCACCTGTTAAGTGGAAGCTAGAAGGGAACAACATGTCTACAGAACATCTTAAACTTTTAAGACACTGCATTACATCTGAATGTCTAGTGTTCAATCTTTGAATTTTGCTATTTACAAATAGATGTCATTGCTATGGGTTCGCGTGTATCCCGGGTAATAACAGATACACACGTGGAGGACTTCGAGAAGATGGCTTTTAGCTCTGGAACATGTCCACCTAGTATATATAAGCAGTACGTAGATGACACTTCCACAATTTTACTTACGAACAATGTTTATGTATTTTTAAACCACCTCAATTCTATTAACAATAATATTCATTTAACAATAGAATTACTTTCCTTTGGAAAATCTTAGTTTCAAAGAGCCCACCATCTCTGCTACACTGACCACCCAGGGGATAAGCTTCGACAAGTGTCCTGATAACAGAACAAGCTGCCAACATTGACAGAAGACCAAGAAGTGACCCATAGTAGAGAGGCGTAAGGCGCTTTTACTATATGTGAAGGGGGTTAAACAACATAAACAAATTAATAAAACTTTTGCTCAACTAAATATTTCATATTGACACATTTTTTTATTTATTAACCGATTTATATAAAACAAACACTTAATATAACAGTGTACAGTGCATTTAAATCTGGTCGTTTCTGGGATTAGCGGATACAAACGCACAAACAAACAGAGGAAAGAAAAACAGACAAATATTGTTATTTATTTCATTTTTATTATTATTATTTTGCGTATTTTATTAACAAATAAAAGTCCCCTTCAAGATTTTTTTAAATAGATCTTTCATGTACAAACATTGATCAGATATGATTGACAGATTGATATCATATTATTTGTACATACGTTTATTTGCAGCATTAGATTTTTGTTAACAGGGAAATGACACATGTAACTAGGTTCTTATGGTGTACTTTAGAAACAGAATGTATATAGACATCAAATGATATTGCACACTCTTAGAAGACCTATTGTAGACATAAATTATTTTAAAAATATCTAATTCTGGGTATAACAAGTGTCAGCAAAAGGAGATTTTTTGTTCAGTAAATTCGCTTTCATCACTCTAACATGCTGAGCTCAAATTGGGTTGTTACAATGAATATTGTGCTTAACTGGCTTGTTCGAGCTGTCTAGAATAGACACATATGTTCATACATTGTAAATTTCTATACATTTGAGTTACATAGTAGTGTTTATAGTGGTCCTATGAAAAGCCATAATTTTCTGTCTTTAATGTACAATTTATTACCTTAAGAATTTAAATTTTATCTGTAAAAGCAAAATCTTCTTATTCCTCCTACAAATAAGATTTAAATTATACAAGTTATAATTGAGCTATTTTTGTTTATCTTCATGAATAAAACTCAATTATATGTAAACCTATATACTAAATATTATTTGGACTGAAAATGGGGTCTGATAAATAGTTCCGCTTTAGTTAGAACTAATTTGAACGGAGGCAGGCTAAACGCCGTGTTGGCAGCTCAAGCCAGAGGTGCTAAAGTTGTAATTAGTTAGTAACTTTCAAAGTCGCATTAAGACTTCCGCTTGCTTCGCTATGCCGTAACAAGTCAATATACAGATTATTTATTGTGGAAAAACGGAATTATCGATTACATATCGATTTAGTAACGTTTTATGAAACAGAACTTTATAGTTATATATAACATAACATAATTCAAATAAGCTAATGCATGATAAACAGTATGGTTTTACTAAGGGTCGCTCTACTGCCGACGCCGGCGTAGGTCTCTTAAAGAGTATTTATGAGGCGTGGGAGGAATCGCAGGATGCTCTTGGCATGTTCTGTGATTTATCCAAGGCGTTTGATTGCGTCCAGCACTCAACATTGATCATGAAGCTACATCATAAGAGGACGTGCACTCGATCTTCTGACCTCTTATTTAACTAACAGGGTTCAGAAGGTTGATGTTAAGGGCATGAAATCTCTTGGGTCACTAATCAGTATGGGGGTCCCACAGGGGTCTATTCTTGGTCCTTTCCTCTTTTTAATATATATAAATGATTTACCTTATTTAGTTGAAAGGAGCCATGAGATAGTATTGTTTGCTGATGATACTTCATTGATTTTTAAAATGCATAGAAGACAACAAGTTTATGACGAAGTAAACAATGCTCTCTCTAAAATAGTACATTGGTTTAGCGCTAACAATTTACTGTTGAATAATAAAAAAAACAAAATGTGTAATATTCAGAACACCTCAAACGAAAATTGTGAAAGCCAATGTACTTTTGAATGGTGAAGCCGTAAAGCCTGTTGATTCTACGGTGTTTCTCGGTATCACCATTGACTCTAAATTACAGTGGGGACCTCATATTGATAGGTTGGCGAATAGACTGAGCTTTGCAGCTTTCGCTGTAAAAAAAATTAGATTTTTGACTGATGAGGAAACGGCTCGCCTTGTTTACTTTAGCTACTTCCATAGTATTATGCCTTACGGCATCTTACATTGGGGTAATGCAGCCAGTATTAAGTCAATCTTTGTCTTGCAGCGTCTTCCATTCGCGCGATCTACAACTTAAGCCCTAAAGATTATTTAAGGGAAACGTTTAAAAAGATTAACATATTGACCGTTGCATCTCAATACATTTTTGAAAATGTTATGTATGTCAAGAAAAATATTAATAAGTTTACTAAAATCAGTGATGTACATAATATTAATACTATATATATAAATAGGCTTAAAATTTGTGTGCCTGTAACTCGATTGCATCGAGTCCGTAATTCTTTTATGGTACAGGATGTATACTTTTACAATAGGATCCCAGAAAACGTCCAAGAATTTTCTATATCACATTTTAAAGTTGTGAAAAGACGTTTGTGTGTTAAAGGTTATTACCATATTAACGATTTTATAAAAGATAACACGCCTTGGGAATAAAATGCTCGCTCCAGGCTATTACAAAGGTATCATTATCACTTAATTATATGATGTAATTTTTTTATTAAAAAAAAGGACATGTCCCGCTGATTTTCTTTCGCCAGTTCTTCTCAGGTCTGAGGCAGTAAATTGTTTGACGTTCAAAAAACGAAGCTTGTAACTTCTTATTTTGAATAAAAATATTTGAATTTGAATTTGAATTTATAAAGAATAACATTTCCTTAATTTCCAATGTTTTTTTTATAAAATAATAATGGCAAATTTTATAAAGTACTTATTGATATTTTTAGCAAAACCAAAAATACTAAACATTTTTCACTATAGTAAAAAAAATATATATTTTTATATTTATTTTATGACGTCTACACCCTGATTTTAAGTTAACTCTAACTATATAACTTCGACACCATTAAACTAATTATCTTTATGTAGCAAATTTTTCATTTTGCTTAACCGATTAGCCTTAGAAAAATTTTTCACGGTGTTTAGAATTTGAACGAACATGTCGACGATTTTTATCGACGAACAACCAAAGGTTTTAAATAAAAAATTTGAAAAAATGTTTATATTTATGTTACGTTCTGTGCGTCAGTCAGTCAGTTTCATCCGTATGTGAGGTATGTGATCCGTATGTGAGGTCAGTTTCATCCGTATGTGAGGAAGGATGATACAACATCCTATAGCCTTATTTTCCCTTATGTACTTGACGTGTTTTGCTATATGCGTTATAGTGTACAGTATAATCTTTCGAGATCTAAAAGTTAACGATAATACACAAGCGTGTTCCAACGGAGTACTCTGTTTTATATTATTTGTGATAACATTTTAATATTATGTAATGTTTTATTATCAGAAAATAATTCAAAATGTGATAGAAATAATGAACAATGACTACGCAAAAGCGGAACTATATATAATGGAAGAACAACATATAATTCGAGTACACGTTGAAAAAGGAAAATTTATTATCACTGTATGTGTGAGAATATTTATTTGCGGTCGTATTTTATTTATAGTCAGGCCAATATTCTTAATGATTCTGTACACCGCTTTTAGTAAGTTTAAGCCGGTTCATTTGTATGATATGGTTTATCCTAGTCCTATAGAAGAAGTGAAGAATACTCTGATTGTATTTTCTTTTTTATACGTTATGTTTGGTTTTTTTATTTTATACTGCATATTTACGTTTCTTGGATTTCAACCCATATGATAATTCCGTGGAAGAAATAAACATAAAAATCTCAATGATAATTCTGTGGAAGAAATAAACATAAAATTAAAACAGTTAGTAGTACAGTTATTAGTTTTCGATAGTTTTTATTTTATGCGATGACATAGGATCATTATTTTTTTTTTTTGTATTTTCATAACAGTAACTGCAATATATTTTCTACAGGTCTTTAAATAAAATACAAATAAGTTTTATGATATTTTATTAATTGATATTGAAGACAAAGACAAATAATTGTGGTATGTATCATAGTTATATGTATTTTAGTCGTAGGAAGGATGGTATTCTCAATTTCTGAAAAGGAAAATCAGCACTTATAACACAATAATTTTACAGTTTTTTTAATATTTATAAACTAGATTTAAAATGTTCACTTCTCTCATATCCTCATCATGAAGAAGTACGTAAGCAAATAGTTAAAAACTTCTAAATGATTATATTAAACTAGTACCTATAATTTAGATTATTTTTATCTATATGTAAGAATGAATATTTCTAGTTAATAAGCAAAGAAAATGTAAGATTTTTAAAAACCCTAGACCAAAAAAAATATCTAGACAGTATTTGTAGATCTTAATCTGCTAAACCGAATATAGCTATTTAGCAAACTATCTTAAAGCTAGAACTACCGCGATTAACGAAATTATTGTTTAAAAATATGCACTGATATGGATCCATTAAATTTGGAGCTAAGATGCTATAGACAGACAGGTCAAACTTGAAACGCTTCTGTTTTTGCATGAGATGTGAAATAGAAGCTTATATACACTAACTTACTAGTTATAGTACGCGATCACATTGCAGATATACTCGTATGTTCCTTTAATGACAATTATTTTTAAAATTAAAGAAGGTAGTTGAATATATAATACAATGGTATCCTGGAAAATCCTGCTGTATGCATGCCTGCTGACAATTATTATCTGTTGATGAATTGCAGTTACAGGTATTTTGCGAATCCAACGCTATTTAAAAAACAATCGTATAAAGCATTTAAAAAAATGCCTACGATTAAATTTACCTTACGGTGCACCTACATCAGCTAATGTGCAGCGGCTTATAGCAGTGAGAGTTATTCGGGGTATTCTCATACAGTGTCATGGATGACGGGTGCATATTTGGAGGGTGATCCAACTTGTAAGACATTAGTTCGTCCTCACTTAAAGCGTTGGTTGAAAACAGAATTCATAATCTAGAAGGAGCATGGCCGCTTCAGCTTAAACCTGCATCATCATATTGCATGTGACCGGTGTATTCTGAGTATGTTGTTACATTCAGTTCAGCCCATCATACTCTGAACGTATGCCTCATTTGGGCTTTACGATATCACACTTTGATGAATATAGGTAGGGACCTCTTACTGTCCATTGTTGTGGGAACCATACTGGGCTAGTGATTTGGAACTAGGTTGGTATGGTCTCCATCTGCGAATCTGTTAAAACATTGAAGGAGGGCACGGAGCGGGTCCGTGAGGAGCTATTGTGTGAGGGTCAGAACGACCTTCTGCAAGTCATAGAGCCGTCCGTAAACATAAAAGAAACCACAGAGTCGTTTGTAGTGACATTTAGGTCGATAGGTATCCACGGTTTTAGTAGGTAATATTGTGTTCACTTAACTGTAGGTCCATTTTCATTCGTGGAATTTGAGGCATTACGTTTTGAGTGCCGCTAGTTGCGTTTTGCCATGTCAACAGATCGAATAATTGAAAATATTCAAATTTTTCACTGCACTTAATATACTTAACTGCATTTCCACAACGCCTTTATAATTACTGAAGTGAATAATATTAATGTAGTCATATAGCTTGTACTGCCCGCCAAAATTTTCTTGTTTTTAAGCTTCAGTTTGTTTCCTGCAAACAGCCTGATAGGCAGAGATAATCAAGGATTTAATTTTTCACCGTGAACCCTCTTTCCAGCGAATTGTCGAGGCATTGACATGAATTATTTAATTTGGCTCATACTTATAGAAAACGTGTTGTTTTTTATAGAATTGTGGGTCAAGTGTTTAAAAGTATTTAAAATATATGTAGGTGGAACATAATATGAGATTCAAATATTATTTCTTCAAACTGTAGTAGAAGAAATATTATTTCTTCAAACTATAGTAGAAGTATTAAAAATATGTGTCATGACAAAATATCTCATATTATGTTCGAACTACATATATTTTAAATATTAAAAAATTGACGCACATTTCAATAAAAAACAACAAGTTTACTATGAGGATGAGCCAACTAAAATAATTCAAATTCACATTACAATATTGTGTTGTGACTTTTTTATTAGAATTTTAGTATTATAAAATATTCCTTTTTTCAGTCTAAAAATGATTTTTTTTTTTTTTTATGGAAAAGACACGGCAAACGAGCGTGCGGGTCACCTGATGGTAAGTGATCACCGCCGCCCACGGCCCCGTGTAGCACCAGAGGAGCTACAGGAACGTTGCCGGTTTGTAAGGTGAATGGGCACAGGGGCCCGGCATTACCCAATGCGAAACGCAGTGGCCAAAGCCACTACTTAACGCCAGTTTTAAATGCCGGGGGTGGTAACAATTCGGTCGAGTCTGCCCATGCGTGTTGCCATTGCTGACAACATGACTCTTCCACTCGTACTTTAGTCGCCGCTTACGACACCATCAGTACCAGGGTGATCCTATTCTAAGCCGAGATCACACGGCAGAAACGCAAATTGTACGCAAGAATACATATATAATAACTGCATTGTTCATTACACACATTTTCTTTTACAACAAAGCATTTTCTTTTTTGCACTATCTTACAATTAAAGAAAATAAGTAATTACTATACTTTTATTTTGTTTTATTCTACCACATGTTATTAGCTGCACCTAGTAGGTACCCAATGTGTAGAAAAATTTAAATCTTTATTTTAGGGTTATATTTGAAATATTAAAAGTCAATATATATAGACGAGCAGAGCAGGAAACGGAGTATTGCCCAAAAAGACACATCCGATCCCGTTCCGTTCGTAACACATGGCACCAAGGCCGGCGAGTTGAAATATTAAATATTTTATTTTCCCCGAATGGAAAGCGTGGGTTCATTTTCTACTCGGGGAAACAAAATATTATAATAACATTTGTTGCGTTGTCCCGTTGATCTACTGTGCCACGACGGCTATTCAAGATTATTCCTTTAATTTTTTTGTTGGGCTCTGCTACTGAAACAAGCAATGCTTCAATATCGGCAGAAAAGGTGAAATGGAACAATCTTAACACTAGGTTTCCAAGTTCCCTCTGTCTACCACGTTATGTGCGGGATACAGCGTGAAGCTGAATAAAGTTAATAATTCAACAAAAATATAAATATAACAGTATTTATCATCGAAATTAAATGTAAAACTTGTTCTAAACTATTAAAATGTAGTCTCGCAGACGTTTAAATATATTTATCAGCAATAGTACAAAGCAGGAATTGAACCCGCGCCAATACAACTTATTTATATAGTTAGCATCTCTGTAGGGAGATTTCCGGTTTCCAAGAGGCGCGGATTCAAATCCTGCTTCGTTCTAATTTTTATACGTTTTTAAATTTAGTATTTTTCTTTTCTAAGCGTGGAAAAACACTTTAAAAATAGTAGGAACAGTAAGTTCCCTCTGCCTGCCCTGCCATGTGCGGGATACAGCGTGAAGCTGAATAGAGTGAATATTTTAATTAAAATTTAAAGATATAGTATTTATCATTGAAATTAAGTTTAAAAAACATGCTCTAAACTAGTAAAATGGAGTCTCGCAGACGCTTAAATAGCCTTTGGAGTCAGGTCACTTGCTGACATATGATCGCTTTAGTTTTACTTTTAAGTGATTTAAGGTTGTCCCATTTTAACAGATTTTGCTCTAAACACAATTTCAATTCGATTTGTATGTTTTCTTTTACTTTCTGTCAGACTCACCCATCAAGAGTGCTGTCTACTGTCATCAAGTTTCTGTCAGACTCACCCATCAAGTGTATCTCAGGATTAAGAAAAAGTGAAATTGTTACCTTTATAATTATTCTGCAAATTCTCACTTCTAGCTAATTATTCTGCAAATTCTTACTTCTAGCTATTTTTTAATATTATAATTATATAATTAAAACAGGAATAACTTTATACGTTTTAATAATGCGGCAAATTTATAAAGTTAAGTCTTTGGGCGTATCTATTCATTTTGTATGAGAAAGGTTTATATATTTTTAAAGAAATACAAATCTTCATTCACAATTTTTCTCGTAATTTATATTATAGTCCACACTTATTGCCATATATCATCACTGTAGGTACACATGAAGTACCTTATAAGTTTTCAAATCCAATTTTATTGAAAATTCAGTCATAGCGATGTAAAAACACTTTTCTTTTGATTAAAGCATAAAAATTCTGCAAGTCAACGCAACTTAGAAGCTTGATTTTTTTTCTGTGAGGCGGGTTTATAAAGGGAGCTTAAAAAGAGTATCGAAAGAAGAAGCGTTTGTGGTTAGCGCTTTCATTACTTATTGTATAATAAGCATTTTTATATAATTATTAGTTAGTTTTTATATAATTATTATTAATATTCTAATTATTATTGTCACGTTAACACTTACAAATTGTAAACGTTTTAACATCGATATCCCTAGCGGAGTAGGCCATCTTTCTCACATTATTACTAATCCTGCATTGTGTATTGCCAAACGCGCAGCTATGCTGACGCTTCGTCGTCTCAACAAGGCAGCTAAGGCACCGTTGACTCTGTTACCGGTAGCTCTATGGCTTGAGCAGTCTATCTGTGAACCTTTGCCTTACAAAAAGGCGCGATAACCGGACCTCCCCCAATTTCCAGCACAAATTGGATAAAACCAGAACAGGTCCAAGTCGCGTGGCCCACCATATTTGATCGCGGCAATAACACCATCTGCTCCCGCTACCTTATCACGCTTCAAACTTCTTATAGCAATCTCAACTTCTTTTATGCTGATTTCGCCATCAGCTACATCAAGACTCAGAGTTTCGCTGTCACTTGAGTCAAAGGCGTCATCACATTCATACATCTCCTTGTAAAATTCCACCCAACACTGCAAAACCTGTGGTTGTCTGTTAAAAGGTCACCGTCCTTCGAAACCCCGCACCGTTTTCATTAGCAACTCTGGAAATCGCACACTTATCGCCTAAATAAGCTTTGTGATTTCCTTATATCTCTCATATTTTTATCCTTACCCGAGGCTTTGTAGTCCTGCCACGTTTTCTTCTTTTATTCTACAGCATCTTTCACTTCATCGTCCCCCCATTTGTTGCGCTTTTTGTTCTAGTTTCTTTTCCATTAACCACATACCTCTACCGCTACTTCCGTGATACAATTCCCAAAGTTCTGCCAGCATACTTTAATATTATCATTCTCAGATTCACAGCTGTCTAACTTTTTGGATACTCTTTCTTGATATTCCTCTCTGATCGGTGGATCTTGAAGCTTCCAGCTTCTTATGCGATAATTGGACAACCAGTGCGGCTGCGCCAATCTATGAATAAACCCCTTATTCTAGTTACGACTAGATAATGGTCTATATCCATATTAGCACCCCTAAGCACTCGCGTGTCCATGACTTGGCTGCGAAAACGCTGATCCACTAGGAATAGATCAA
>DWMZ01003611.1:0-12546 GCA_018249855.1 Eueides tales michaeli | reverse complement strand
AATACAGAATCAATTAATAGTTTCGTAGGATATTTAACCTTTTAAATGCATTTTGATGACATTGTGTACAGAGAAAACAACTGATTAAGTGCGAGTCGGACTACCATATTCATACCATTTCTGTATTTTGTGTCAAAGGGAAGAACAACCGATAAACTTAAGTTTACAAGGTTACGTCCTTTTTGTATGAAATGAAGTACAACAACTTTTCATTAGTTTTTGATACATTTATTCGTACTACAACTTCTCACTTCTAGACAAATTTCATAAATGTGATTTGAATGTTGAATATGGGTTAAATAATAATTATTTATATTTTAGCAACTTTAGATCTCATAACACTCGTATAAATAATAAACACTCGTAATAATTATAAAGATCGTCTTAAACTCCGTCCTACAACCGGCGCGCCGCGTCGCGTTTGTTGGAACATTTATGACACGTAACGACGAAATCAAAGATCATGTCCTCGTAAAATATATCGTAAAAAGTAAATAAACGGCCGATGTCGATGAACAAAGGAAATATTAATAAATATTTGCTTTTTAACACTCAGACTCCACAATACCGTTAAATATTTTACACTTGGATACAAATAAATATTTTATTAAAACAAAATATGCCTATTTGTTTTGTTTGTTACAGAAATTTTATAAAACATATCATATAAGATAAGTTTTATTTATTTATGCTAATTTATATACATATATTCTTTATTGACATATTATGACAATAAGATAGTAAAATATGTCTAAAATTCTACTAATTGTAGCAGTTTATTCACTTAAAGTTAGTTTCAACACGTAAGTCTCTTTAATTTAATGTCTGAAATCACAAATATGAATCTAACTTTATGACAAAAAAGACAGACCATAATAAAATGATGTCACGGGTCATTGCCAATACTCGTATAATAACACTTTAAAATGTTCATTTTATGGCGCACACTGCGGGAGCTACATCCACCATCGACGAGCCCGTTCTCGTCTCGTACGTCAGGACTTAATGATTGTCATAAAAAGTAATCATATCGTAAAGCATTAAACAGAACACCAGCGGGGGTAGGATATAGGGGCATGGGGGGCGACGGTCCTATATCCTATATAAAACATGTTTACTTAACTACAATTAAAATCAGTCACTTATGGTCATGGGACATGTCACATATATAAAGCTACCTAAGCTATATGAACTTAATGAGAAACACAAAAATTATACCACAGAAATATTTAAAAAGAAAAGAATTATATTTTATCTATATTTTACAAAGTTCATATGTATTAAATATAGTAAATGCATTTTATAAAATCTTTAGAACTTTATGAGTTGTATTTCAAAAAGTGATACCATTTCTTTTAATGTTACATCTGTTGCTTAAGTTGTGAGGTGACGATCGATTCACCCTGCGTTTAACCTTTAATTACAGTGATAGGGCTCTTAAGGCTTATGCTGGTTGACAAGTTGTTATCGGTGTAGGTAAGGCTCACTCTTTAATGAGCACGTATCTTTCCTTAAACTACAATATTGCGAGTTTATTTGCGCCAATAAAAATAAATGTGGTATGTCACTTTATTTTATTTTATTTTATTTTTTATTTTATTAATGTTTGGGAAACATACAATTACAATAAAACTTATACAATATAATTACAAAAATTTAACATAAATCAATAAAGTTTCCACTGAAAATTAATACAAATGATTGAAAATATATATATAAAAAAAAACAAAAACAGAAAGTTAAACTATGAAACAATTAAAATATTAAAGCATTAAAGCCTAGGACAGTTTACGCAAAATTTTCTTATAGTTACTAATTTTCATGTTGAATATATCTAAATCATTACAATTTTTATTATAACTCTTACATGCACGTAACAAAAACACATCTTTGGCATAATCATTACTACAACGCGGAACAAAAAATAGTGAATCGTATCTTGATCTAAGACGTGGACAGTCAAATAAAATTATACCAAAGAGGCTTTTAGAATCTATAAGATTTTCACTTTGAGACATCGACGCGGCCTCATAGGCCCGGTGTCGGTATAAACGTTGGTTTTTTGTTTAGGCTACGAACAAAATAAGTGTTCTTCTTTTGAGCCTGCGACTTTGGAGAACTTACCCCACAATAATACAAATTCGAAATAGGTAAATTTAGTCAAAAGTAAAATTATCCTCCAAATTACCTTTGGTTACTCATTTAATAAAAAAAAAATTACGAGGCATGTAGGGCGCAAGGGCATATATTCATTCATCCATTCATTCATCAGCCTATGACGGTCCACTGCTACTGATAGGCCTCCCCTAGAGCGCGCCACGTTCTTCGATCCTCTGCTTTCCTCATCCAGTGTCTACCGGCGATCCTGCGAATGTCGTCAGACCAGCGGGTCGGAGGTCGTCCTACGTTACGCTTGCCGAGACGCAGTTTTCACTCTAGGACTCGTCTGCTCCAGCGATCATCGGTCCTGCGACTGATATGGCCAGCCCATTGCCACTTCAACTTGCTTATTCTACGAGCTATGTCCGTTACTTTGGTTCTCTCACGGATAATCTAATTTCTGATTTTATCCGCGAGAGAGACACCTAGCATAGCTCGCTCCATTACACGCTGCGTGACCTTAAATTTATGGACTAGCCTCACCGTCAGTGTCCACGTCTCGGCACCGTATATCATCATGATGCAATGCTCGAAGACTTTAGAAAATAAGAAATAAATAAAATAATATATAATATAAACACGTACAAATTTAAGATGTTACGTAAAGGCATACAAAAACGCGCATTTGTATAGCAAGTAACGCGCGGCGCGTTGAAGCAGAGCAACAGCCGGTAGATACGAATTATATTAAATTCCGGTAGACAAGAAAATAGTAAAGTACATCCGGTGGCGGTCGGCGGTCTACGGACTATGTAGAGACTATGTAGAGACTATGTAGAGACTATGTAGAGACTATGTAGAGACTATGTAGAGACTATGTAGGGACTATGTAGAGACTATGTAGGGACTATGTAGAGACTATGTAGAGACTATGTAGAGGCTATGTAGAGACTATGTAGAGCCGCCGCGAGCGAGGAAGAGGGGTGTTGTAATGAAAGGTCCGGATCTAGTGCGGAGTGCGGATGAGTTATATTTTAATAACATCTCTCGATGATTCAAACTTCGTTGATTCTCGTCTCTACTGCGATGCCGAACGTTTCATATCTTCCACATCACGGTCCTCACTCTACCGCGATGCCTTTATTATTGCGTGTTATATTGCAAGTATGTTTTTTAGTTTCAGGCTGTATAGAAACTTGAGGTACGCAGAGAAAACCTCGGAACTACTCGTAGTATTGTATATTTTTATTATTATTAAGACGTTTTCCCCGATTCTACGTACTACTACGTACTACGTACTTCCCGTAGTTTTATGATGAGTGACGAAATATAAATCACGCTGTGTTGCTTTTTCAAAGCGAGGAAATGAATTGGGATCGAACCCATAACCTGTTGCATTTACAGTCACACGCTTATGACAAGCCTAGAAGTGATATGTCGCAAAGGGCTGAAAACTACATCACAAACAGCCGCTTCATTCAATGTAAAATGTCAATATTACAAGTTTAAAGCTAGATTTAATTTTTTTTTTATTGAAAATGAACGTATAAATTAGAAACGAAATGAAATATGCAATTTAAATACGAATAATTATTATATTATTAACAATTATTGTTTTTTCTGTGACATAATAAGTTATATTGAAGTCATTGTAATAATTTATGATGGCCGCGTCCGACCACTAGCGCATGACTCAAAAAACCTGCACTGTATATTATCTCTTTTATAGCGCCGTTTTTATTAAATAAATGTTTGGAAAGTTTTATTACAATATAGTGTAATAGCGTGTACTCGTATATTGTACAGTTGGAAAATGCCAGGGAAATGGTACAAGATTTTATATTTGTATATGTAAGATTGTTTTGGTTTCGTTACCTGTTGTTCGTTGTTTAAATAACGGTCATATGGAGCAGAGCTCGGGAATTTCATTTCCTTCGGGGATAGTTCTTAATTATTTAACATCGTATTTGACCAACTTTGATTTGTACAGAAAACAGATGTATACATATAGTATACATACTCGTATATTTGGACAATATTGTAGTAAAAAGAAGGTTACGATCGGTGAAATCTTCCCTGTATTTACTTAATATAGAAACCTTAAATATATAGTTAAAATAAAAATAAAAATCTGAAAAGGTCAACTTGACGGTGGGCGGGGCAGGTGGCGTGGACTTTATTACTTGATTATATGATTTATTTCATAGGGTTTATAACCCTATGAAATAAATCATTTATAATCGTAATTATTTACTAAGTTAATAATAATATAAGTTCAAGAGTTCACCGAACTATTATTATTTAAGAACCGTCAATAATCCATAACATGAATCTATATGAGTTAAATGGTGACGTTTTAGATTTAGGCATGTCATTTTCATAAACAAACTAACTGAAAATATGTATCAATATCTGTGGTAATCACATGATATAATAAAAATAGGTAAAAAAACTTTTTAAGTTAAACGGTTTTATGTTAAACATACATTGCAATGTTTAATATAAATGTACTAAAAACCAAAAAATAATAAAATAGATACAGTCGTGGGAATTATAAACATATGCATAGACTAGACTAAAATAAAACCGTGGGGCACGTCAATTGTCTACAATCGTTGATTATGTTATATAAAACAAAAAAAATTCTATTAAATAGGAACTGCAAGAAAATTTCTGTAATTGTTAATATTTTTTAAATAAAGTAAGTACGAAAATATAAACTCATTGCTTTATATAAATATATGCACTTTGATTTCGTTTTCAGCCCACGATCCCTGTGACTACAAATATAATTCCAACAATCTCTACAACAGTACACAATTTTCGTAGGAGCTCTACATCCTATTAGTATCGTAAGAGGCGATTAAAGTACGTGTGTGAGAGTCACGTTGTCAGCAATGGCAACATGCATGGGTACAATCAACCGGATTATTGCCACCCCCGGCATTTAAAACCAGACTTAAGTAGTGGCTTCGGCCACTGCGTTTCACATTGGGTAATGCTGGGCCCCGGTGCCTATCCACCTTACATAACGGCAACGCACCTGTAGCTCCTCTGGTTCTACACGGGGCCGTGGGGGGCGGTGTTCACTTACTATAAGGTGAACCTTACGCTCGTTTGTCGTGTCTTATCCATAAAAAAAAGCTAGCTGCAACAATGTAACCTAGATTTATATTCGATACAAAGATGAAAATTAAAAGTTTGTGAGTCACTTATGCGAAACTATAAACTTCGTTACAGTAGTCTTAGCTTGAAAACAAAGTTATTTTTTCAATATTATCTACATTGATTTATATTTGAAATATTTTCTTTTTAAATGTAAATAGAAAATACAATAAAAACAAAATATCCAAATGATTTTTGGTAAGGCTACTGCGAAAAATGAAAAAATATTTTCTTTTTTATTTATTGACTCATCATTTAGTATTTATTGGTCAAAGCTGCTATTCATTATAATATCTCGAAAAATCAGGATACAGGGTGCACAGGATATGCAATGATAACTATAAGAAATATAAATACTGCATAATTCGCTTACTTTTAAATTAATTAAAAGCTAAATGATTCCACCGAATATTTTTTGTTCAACCAGAATTATCTTTGAAATACGTAAAAAAAATGATTACTTATTTTTTTCGAAAAAAATATTATAATAGTAAGTCTGTTATATAACATATTGTTGCTTCAGCAGGCGAAGCCGCGAAAAGGTCATTAGTTCAATAACAAATTCAAAATGGAATATTTAAATAAATGATAATTCCAGTAGAGCTTGTTATAATATAAATTTTCCATTCCACAGATAAAGCATCACTTTATTCATACTAAATGTGAACATTGTTATAAAAATAATGTAATAAAATGTGTTCGTCATGTTACTCTATAATAGGATGAGGCCTGTAAGGAAGGCTGTCTTCCCAACTAGATCACAGCTCAACGATTAAAGAGGGTGCAACAAAGAAGGCGAGTCCTTTACAAGTTTCGATACTTTTAGTATTAAACAATGTTGGCTGCATTCTCCGAACACGTCCCCTTGCCGTCTTCTTTACTTTACGAACGCTCAAGTTTTGTTCAATATTTTCAACAATGCTTAACTTGTTTCAAATATTATCGTCATAAATTTGTAAACTGATAGAATTTTTGATGTAATAGTTTAAGATTAACTCTATAAAATTTACCAGCTGAATTAATCTTGTTTGATGAAATTTAAGTTAACTTTATAAAATCATTTATACGTATAATATATCTGTAACCTATTTCTGTCGATATATTAAAAAAACTTATAGGGGACATTTAACAACTCAATAAAGGCCCGAAATAATATTTATTTAAATCTTTGTATGCTTCGGCTAACCAGATTTAATGCTCTTTTCACTCTTACATTATTACAACCTTTTGAAATTGTAATGTTTGTTATTGAATAAACGTATAAATATTATCTCAAAAGCGATAATGTCATTTGCACAAGAAACTAGTAAAAATGGGTAATTAAAAAAGTGTAATACTAGCGGATAAAGTCGCGGACAAGATGCTAGTTATACATTTATTTATAACTTTAGACTAACGTGGCGGAGTGAGACAGCGTCTGACTATAAATATAGCAGTTGTGGATACAATACTGACACAAGTAAATTCATTATTTTCTTTAAGCGCTGAGCAGAAGCGGCGAGCGGAGTTCGTCCTTTCTCTGTGTTTATCAAACTTATAATAAAATTTGAATAAAACACAGATCCTAAAAAAAATACACTTATTCATATATGAAACTGAATGAAACAAAAATCGGATTAATCACATATATAGATTTTCAATGTTTCGAACACACAGTAGTCCGTCACGAGACAGAGGTGGCATCCGTCTGTCAGTTGACATTAAGGATAATTGTTCTCAATTCTTGCAGAATAAACTCGCTATATCTTGTCCTGGTGGTTTTGAAGCTTCAATATAAAAAAAAATGTTTCTTTAAAATGTGTAATAATCGTGAAAATCAAAGATTTTATTATGTACATTAACTATAGGTATAATATGTGTATCAAGTACTCATGATATTAGAACTGTAACCTGTTAAAGTTCTCCTGTTACTTAAGTGCATTTGAAAATCACAATAATCGTTAAATAAAGTAAGCATCTTAATAGTGGCGACGTGCTGTGAATGTAAACCAATTTAAGCTCTCAATAACGTAATTATGTATTCTACTGCGACACTGAGTGTCTGACATCTCATCGCATGTCTATTGTGAAGTGGATGATCAAAATTAATCTATATATCATACAAGTCGCAACCTACTCTGTTTTTAGGGACTTAAACACGTTAGTTATATCTTACTTTCACTAATCATAACATATAATAACAATAAAATTACCTTATTAATTAATTTTTATGTTTCAAGATATGCATATTTAAATAATCATATATATTACCAATAGAAATGGGATATAATACTATAAGAGTGTGCAGTAATTATAGGTTATTAGAAATTTATCTGTAAATTTTAAATTTAGGAATATTACAAATAAACGATAATTTATAGATACAAAATCTAGTTTGCATTTAAATTCTTCTTTGTGTTATAGGAAATAATGTAATATTAGTAGTATTCATTGAATTTCATTTATAAAAGTATGTAATTTTCATAATTATTTTCTAATGATGCTATCACGTAAAACAATAGTCCGTAAAGTGACATCACAGACAACCTGTCTCATACTTTTTTCAAAAGTATTTTCACGACACGGGCTTACATACTATATTTTCAATCAAGCAAACTCATCGTTAAACTTTACTCTGTAAAAATATGTGAAAGTATTTTTTACAAAGTAAGTTTGAACGATACAACATCGTAAACAGCTTTTCGCTGTAGTAGGATATACAGAGGGTACTTGGAACCTAATGTTAAGACACTCCATTCTATCCCTCCCTTCCGCTAAATTTGAGGTATTGAATATTGAGAGGCGAAAATTAACACCGCGCTAGCCTTGTTACCAGAGTACAGAAAATTGAATATTCCATTTGCTGTAGTTGAGATCGAACCCACAAGCAAACGCGGTCACACATTAGTGCGCCTGCGCCACGAAAGACCTTAAAAATCATAAGCGTTTTTTTACCATTTCGACCAAATTTATAAAGCAGTAAAGTGTTTTAGAAAGATTTTTTTTTTCCGCTCACAGTCGTCTGCGGGTACGACGCCTGCGACACGTGTCCTGTACAGACGTGCTCCACGCAGGTTGTGAATTAACAGACATCGTACGAGTATGTCAAGGGTGTTGATTATGTTCACTTTGGCATATTTCTTTGTTCAGTGGGTAGAGGAACTATATAAAACTATTTTTTTAGCTTCATATAACAGGCAACGTGGACACCTAAAAACCTGAGCGAAGAAATGGAAATATTAAATATTTAATGTCCTCGAGTGAGATTAGAAGCCACAACTTGTCCTATTTACAGCCTCTGCGCTACGATTGGCCTTTATATTATATTGCTTTAGAAAGTATGTTACTTTGTTTTAATGATAATTTAGAGTCTTTGCTGTTCTCGAGGTAGTAAATAGAAAAAAAAATGTAGGTTTCATTTGATATATTTAATTACTCTCACTCTCAGCTTTACGCAGTATCCTGCACACGGTAGACAGAGGGAACTTGGGACCTCCAGCGGTGTTAAGATACTCTATTCCGTTCCCCACTTTTTGCAAAATTTAAAAGATTGCGTATTGAGTGACGGAGCCTTGTTACCAGTGTGAACAATGACGAATTTAAATATTTAAATTGAAAATATTAAATGTTTAATTTCCTCTAGAGGAGATCGAACCCACAATCTGTCGCGTTAAGCGACATGCTTATGTTCCTACGTAACAACAGGTCTATAATAATAAAGCCAACCGCGGCATTGGGTTCTGTCACTCTGTACACAATATCTAGAAAATCTTGTGAAAAGTGTTGCAGAGAAGGTCTTAACACTAGTTTTCCTTTACGCACCCTTTTACATGCGGGGTAGAGTTTAATTAAAAATAAACATACATTAAACGGAAAAAGAAAACAAACAATGTATCGTTAAATCTCTTTACTTTTTAATCGTACATATATTAATGAAATAAGTGAATATAACCATAAAACAAAATTTCACAATATACCTACATAATTAAGCCGTAATTATCTGGGAGCGCGTCATAAATGCCTCGAAATTCAGTTTCTATAGCTACTCTAACATTAGCAGTTTGCCGCGAGCTTGGAATCTCACTTGTCGAATTAATCTCTGCATCACGCCCGCGTCAGTTTTATTCAATGAATAAAGCTCGCTAAATCCTTTTCCATCAGAATTTGTTATAAACAATATTTATTTGGTAAAAAAATAACAATGTGATGAATGATGTTTGAATATGAACGAAAATTTAATAATATTGCTCATTTTTATTATACATTTTCTATTTTCACTCACCGTGGGAGGTAGCCATAGAAACCTTTGTAACAGTAGATAGAGCAGAGCTGACGTGAAAGTATTTTATTTATTTTTTTAAATGAAATAATTTTATATCTCATTTCTCTAGAGGTCATTGAACCTACAAACAACACAACAATAAGCAGATTTTTTTGGCTAAGTTGTCTTGACACATAAGATAACCTCGAGAGTTTTATATGTCTTTTCAGCTCTACGCTGTATTCCTCACATGGTAGGATAGGCACAGGAAACTTAAGGAACCTAGTGTTAAGACACTTTGTGGTGTTCCCCCCTTTCCATCAAATTTGGATATATATATATATATATATATATATATATATATATATATATATATATATATATATATATATATATATATATATATATATATATATATATATATATAATAATTAAATAATTAATGTCACTCATCCACTTCCACTGGTTGGCTGGAAGAGATCTCTAGCAGAGATAAGTCCACCTTTGTACACAATTTTTTTTTTATGTAACTATTTCTAATGTAACAATTTAGTACAATAAAGAATATTATATATATATATATATATACATATATGTATATTAAAACTGAGTACTACTGCAGGTACGCGACGTTCACGTAACCGTTAGCGTTCAGGTTCAAGCCATCACAGGTAAAGAGAGTCATTGAATAACAATCATACTCACTTCAACTGAATACTATAGTGGACGGTAGACGTCTTAGATCAAGTTATTCACATACATTTGAGACTCGCTTACAGAATATAATGCTTTCAGCAGATCTCTTTAGGTTTAGGCATTAACAACTAACGCTAATTAATAGTCTATGAACTATAGGAGTCATGCAGGCGTTTCCGCTTTATAGAACTTGTAGTCGGTGATAAATCGTCGCCTGACATCGCGAGCACTAACTTCGCTAAATACCGTAAATTACTGCTAACTCGGTGTTAAACATAAACCTATACCTTATTTTCAATAATACGGTATAAATTTTAGACTTAAGGAAAGTTCTATTCATTTTGCACACATTAAAAAGCATGACTCGTTGTGACGTTCCTACTGAGTCGAGTGTACAAGCGAGAACGCGCGAGATATCCTGTCCTCGTAAAATATTTCATAAAAAGTAAATAAACAGCCGGTGTCGATGAACAAAGGAAATATTAATAAGTATTTGCTTTTTAACACTCAGCCTTCACAATACCGTTAAATATTTTACACTTGAACACAAATAAATATTTTATTAAAACAAAATATGCGTATTTGTTTTATTTGTTACAGGAATTATACAAAATATATCATATAATATAAGTCTTATTTACTTATACAAATTTGTATACTCTTACATATTATCTTTGTTGACATATTATAAGAATAGTAAAAAATGCCAAAATTCTAGTAATTTTAGCAGTTTATTCACTTAAAGTTAGTTTAAACGTGTAAATCTCTTTAAATAAATGTCTGAAATCACAAATACCAATCTTAATTTATGACAAGAAAGACTATAATAAAATGATATCACAAAATGACATCATTGCCAACACTAAAAAACGTAAATTTATCACGGTGCCCTGCCGTCGCGACATGATGATACAAGCAACTTTTTTTTCTCTAAACTTCACGCAGTATCCCGCACTTGGTAGTGCAGAGGGTACTTCGGATCCTAGTGTTGCGACACTCCGTACCGTTCCCCACTTTCCACTGAATTTGAGGCGGTGCATCTCAAGTGTTACTTATAATCACAGCTAAGAAATAAAAATATTAAATATTAAATTTGATATTATCGAACTCACCAACCTGTCACGTTTACAGTCACATACTCGTGCCCCTCCACCGCGTCATGCCTCTACGACAGGTAAGTTTAAATTAAATCAGTTGAAATGATATGTATAAAAATATTTTGTACAATAATAACTAATACTGGTATATACACTCTACTGTTTATTTTATTCTTATTTTAGCAAATATCGGCTTTTGGTGATCATAAATAATGCTAAAAGAATTTTTATAAAATACTAAGCCGCGCATATACATTTAAAAGATTAATGCAGATAAATCCATCGTTCCAACCTCCTCGTACTCGTGCGGTGAGACGTACATACAGTTTTATAAATAATAATGTTTCAATAGTATATGTGCGTAGTTTGTTACGATATTATGCGGTTTTCTTTTATATTAATACGAAACACAAAAAGTTTTACGTTTTTCAAAAATATTTCTGAATCTCAATATATGTTACATTATATACTAAATGTACCGGTGGCTTCTTTTACGAGCCAGAACTCATTAAATTCAAAAACGATTAATGGAGATCAAGATTTTTAAATTTAATTTTGATCTCGACCATTATTTGCAGAGCGCCAGTCGATTTAAAGATAAATTCCTTTATGCTTCGGAGTCCTCAACCTTGGTTGGTTGAGCAGCTTACGTTGTTTTCCATACAACCATATGGACCTATGGAGCGTCGTACACACTGTCATTACGATAATTACAGTACGTCGGCGTTAGCAAAAATATTGAAGCTGAGAAGCTGAAATAGTCGAGATACAGATCTCGTATCTCTCGTATCTGTAGATTAAAATATTTTAAGCCTAAATTTACTATGTTCAATAAGTAAATTAGACATATTTAAACACGTACAGATTTAAAAGGATACTAAACAAAACACAACGTAAAGGCGTACAAAAACGAAAGCGTACTTGCTATACAAACGCGGCGCATTGAAGCAGACCAACAGCAGGTAGATACGAATTATATTAAATTCCGGTAGACAAGAAAATAGAAAAGTACATCCAGTAGCGGTTGGCGGTCTACGGACTATGTAGAGACTATGTAGAGACTATGTAGAGACTATGTAGAGACTATGTAGAGACTATGTAGAGACTATGTAAATTCAAATTCAAATTCAAATTCAAATATTTTTATTCAAAATAAGAAGTTACAAGCTTCGTTTTTTGAACGTCAAAAAATTTACCACCAGTTCACTAAAGTTACTGCCTCAGACCTGAGAAGAACTGGCGAAAGAA
>DWMZ01003610.1:0-12547 GCA_018249855.1 Eueides tales michaeli | reverse complement strand
TATATATATATATATATATATATATATATATATATATATATATATATATATATATATATATATATATATATATATATATATATATATATATATATATATATATATATATATATATATATATATCCCCTTTAGGGCAGTTCAATAGATAATTTTTTTATGACTCTTGTGGATGTTTTAAATATGTTAACTGATGCAATTTGTCTTACTCAATACATATTTCCCCTGATTAAGATTCTACCAGTTACTTTCGTGTTATAGTACATAATTTATTGAATAAATAACTATAAGCACTTAAAACATTTTGTTAAGTTAATAAGATATTATATTAAGATATTCGATATAGAGACTATATTAAGATATTATTACGATATTCCGTCCCGTCTCTTACTTTCAGCTAAATTAGAGGTACTGCATGTTGAGTGGCGGAACTCAACACCGCATTATCACCAGTGCGAAAAAAATATGAAAACAATCAATATTGAAATTGAAAATATTAAATATTTCATTTCTTGTGCCCTTGCGGTACGATAGGCCACAAACTATGTTATTTTAGTCAAATTCAAATTAAAATGTTACTCAAATCGTACTAATCCATGCATAGTAAAACTTTATCACTGTGAAAGTTACACCCAAACTTGTATGCCTCGCTTTTTCCGTTTCTACTTGTTATATTTCCCCAAAGACACTAACTCAATATCGTCGAATTTAGAAAGTTTTATGAGAGCTTACAACGCTTTTTATATGAGCCATATATAGGAGTTAAGATTGTAATTTTGTGAATATGAAAAATACATATTTTTCATTCAATATGCCTGTATTTTTCTTTATGTTGATTAAAATTTAATATTTTTTGCAGCTTTACACTGTATCCCGCACATGGCAGACTAGCCAGTGAGAACAGCAATGCGCGTTGAGTGGCGGAGCGCAACGCCGCGCTTTGCCTTGTAACCAGAGAAAAGACATGAACATATTAAATATTTCATTTGCTTGAGTCGGTATCGAACCCACAACCTGTCGCGTTCACGTTGTAATATAATATGTGCGTAAGTGTTTGTGTTTTATTTAACAAATTAGATTATTTTATTAATATGAGGGCAATGTCACTAGTTTTTTTTTCTAGCTTGACGTTCCCGTTTATTCCCCGTTTATCCGCACATGACACCATAGGCACAGGGAGCTTGGGAACCTAGTGCTATACCTCCGTTCCCAACTTCCCGCCGAATTTGAAGCATTACGTGTTGAGTGGCAGAAGTCTCCACCACCCTTTGCCTTGTTCCCAGAAGAAAAAACTGAAGAAAAACAAATATATTATTAATACGTTATTAATTATTTCATTTCCTCGACTGGGTATCAAACCTACAATTTGTCGCGTTTACAATCACAAAATTAAAAAAGTAATATAAATATTTTTTTTATTTAAACTGAGACCAATTCAAAGTCAACAAGCGAAATGCAATATTATATTTAAACTTGACTAAATTACTTTATTTCTGTGATTTTAACAATAAATTTGAGTATACTCTGCCCATATCGTTTTTAATTTGAAATTTGAAACATAAAACAATTTGACCTTTGTAGGACCAGACGGGACGCTTACAGTACAGTGAAAGAATTGTGAAATTTATATATAACAATTTTTATTGAGGAAACAAGTTGTGGATTTGGTCCCTTCTGCCTATCCTGCCATGTGTGGGATACAGCGTGAAGCTGAAATAAAAAAATATTTTCTATATCGTATATTTACCTATATACCGTACTGTACTATACATTTTTTCTATTTTCTTGTCTACTTCTTAATTTATAGATGGAGTCTAGTGCAGTAACTTTCCTAAAGTCTGTTGTGGCGCAATGGCACAACCACGCAACTGCGTCGTTGAATGCGGCGGCGGCATGCGCCATTGAATTCCGCCACTCAACTCTCAATGTCTCAAATTTTGCAGAAATTAGGAGGCAGAATGGAGTCTCTTAATACCTCTGCTTCTTACTGATCGGCATAAAACGTAAGAAGCTGAAAAAAAACTAAGTAAACCACAGGTTAATTTCAAAAAATAAAACATTGACATAGTGTATCCAAATATTTACATAGTAAATATGATATTAAAAATTCTCGATTACAGCGAAAATATATGTAAGAAAGTATCCTATCTATATATTTTTTCTATTTTACCCATATAAAGGCAGTTACTAAACATTTTTTCTCGGTTATTCCGATCGAGTGTCACTGTAACAAAAACAAAGGATCTGCCCCAAGCTACGGCGGGAATGATGGGAAAATGATTCAATAAATAAATATTCGTGTACGTGTCCTTGTCATTTGTTTTGAGGTCGTTGTGGCGCGGGTCACTACATTTACAATGACTCGATGGTTACGAGTTTGATTAACAAATTACTTTAATTTTCTATTTTTGATAGATAAAGCGCGGCGTTGAGTTCCGACACTTATTTTACACTGTGTCGAATATTGGATGAAAAATTAGGCACAGTGTCTAAGGCTAGGCTCCCTCCGTATACCACACTCAGCGGCTAGAGAGGCAAAAACTGCTGTAGCCAATATAGATCATATCGCCAGTAAGCAAAATATCGATTTCTTTTATGAAATAACTATTATTAGGGTTTCGTAACCAAAGGGTAAAACGGGACTTGAAAATCGGCTGTACGTCTCTCTGTACACCTTTCTGTCTGTCATTAAGCTATATCTCACGAATCGATATAATTAAACCCTTAAAATTTCTAGAATGGCAAAAAGCTTATTATTGCTTATCTTCCAAGCGGCCACAGACCTAGTTATTTTATATTAATTTCAGCTTAGTATAAATAAACTCAAGCTCAAATTAAAGGGTCCCGACAGACATACCTAGAATAAAGTGATCCTATAAATATTCCGTCTTTATCTTTTAAGAAACCCAAAAATATATATTCTTAAGAGATCTTTTTTATATTATTATTGCATTAAGATAATGGAAATATATTTAAGAGAAAATTCCATGTCTTACAATTATTGTTTTCAACCGGGAACAGAGCCTCTTAGCACTAGCTCGTTTCACTTACCTCCACCTAACAGAGAGGGTAGGTTCCCAGGTATAACCTTTCACTGTTTTCTATACCTACCTGCCAAAAAAAATATCGAAAAAGCAATATTTATTTCATTTTATGACTCAAAAATACAATTATCCATTGAAAATAATATAAATACATTAAATAGTCAATTCAAAGGTCAGAAAGACGTTTCAATTTTAAGACGACCCCTACTTTGACTTATTACGCATTTAGAAAGATAAATTGAGGCGCTATCTAAGGGCGCGCGCAGACATTACTCAGCGCGAGACCCATTTAAAACCCATATATATATACACTGTTGGATGCTTTATTCTTAAGTTTATTTCTTTAAGATGATTGATAAAACAATTTTTAGATTGATAAAGACTAGTTAGCTGTTATTGTTGAGACATTAAATGTTTGTTTGTTTTGGTGGAACTCTACGCCGCGATTTGTCTTATTATGAGAAGAGGGAAATGACAATTATTCATTCTTTCGAATAAGAATCGAAAATACAATCGTCGTTACAGTAAAATCCTACTTCACTGCGCTACTACGGCTTCCAATATAAAAAAAATAATATATTACATTTTTTAAAATATTTAAAGCTTCACAAACTTTATACAATGTTTCTTAAAGAAAATAAATTTAAAATAAGAAGTTAAATTATTTTTCGATCGTCAAACAATTTACCACCGGTCCTTTTTTCAAAACATTTACTTATAAACACACTTAGTCATTAGTGACAATGATATCTTTGAAATACGAGTATGACTGGAGCATTTCATTCTCGAGGCGTGTCATAATTTTTAAATTATTTATCTTAGGCCTGTCGTGGCGCAGGGGCTAAAGCGTGTAAGCGATAGGTTATGGGTTCGATCCCCTCTCGTGGAAATGAAATATTTTATATTTTCAATTTATATATTTAATGTTTTCATTTCTTCGCTCTTTTCTTATATTTGTCGGAAAGTGGGGAATGGAACGGAATGTCTTAACACTAGGTTTACAAGTTTCTTGTGCTGGTGTGTGTGTGTGTGTGTGTATGTGTGTGTGTGTGTGTGTAACCCTGTCGGGTGTGTGATGCTGAGTTCAAAGCGTGAAGATGAGTGAATGAATGTATTAAGTGACTGGAGATCAAATTTACATCTGCGACAATGACAGTGAACCTTTAGATTATTGTTAGAAAGCCTCCTTCCTTTTTATATATTATTTGGACCATTTAATTTTTATTTGTCAATGAATCTTAGGAATAAAAATACTAAATTTAAAAACGTATAAAAATTTGGACGAAGCAGGATTTGAACCTGCGCCTCTTGAAAACCGTTCAAGCGCTCTGACCACTAAGCCATCCGTCCAAATTTTTATACGTTTTTAAATTTAGTATTTTTCTTTCCTAAGTGTGGAATAACACTTTAAAAATAGTAAAAATACTTAGGAATAAAATTTAGAGAATAACACATTAACATTCTCCATATACCTAAGTACAGATCAAATTAATTTACGTTCCTCACTATGTAACATGACAGAAATTTGAAATCAATCAATAGAATAGACAACCAAATTGCATTTCAAACTGAATGACATTTGATTTAAAGGCCTATAACAAATCTAATCACATTTATATATTACAATATTGGTATTTAATCAGTAACAAACAGTGAACACAAGTCGCGCTGAATACCTACTATTTTGCTGTGACATTTTCTCATATGTCGTATAAATTGTGTATGTAATTAGCTTTGATGCGCAAAATAGTTAAATAATTGTAAATATTATGATAATTAAACAAAATATACATGTTTGTGTACTGTCGTGGTGCAGAGCTCAGGCCTGCGACTGTAAACGCGACAGGTTGTGGTTTCGATTCCCACTCAAAGACATGAAATATTTAATATTTTCATTTCTTTTTACCAGAAGGTAATAAACGAACGCGCAGCGTTGAGTTCCACCAATCAACAGACAATGCCTTTGTTCACAACTTTGGCAAAAAATTCTACCCTCCTCTATAAAAATACCTCGAAGATGCCTTTATAAACTATCAGTCTAGAATGGCAAAAAGTTGAGATTCGAAGTGTCTCGATACTGCATATTTCCTAATAAATCACTATATTTTCTAACTAATAAATCACTATATTTTCTAACACAGACTTATTTAATACAATTATTGTTTTTTTTTTATTTATGCTGTACCATAACAGGTAAGCAAAGGGAACCCGGGAACCTACTATTAAGACACTCCGTTTCCATTGTGACACTTTTGTTGCCAACTCTACGCTAATTTCAGTAGCATTACGTGTTAAATGATGGATTAGCGCCTTCCTTCATAATTAGAACGAGGAAAAGGAAACTTCTAAATATTTCTGTTCCTTGAATGAAAATCGAACCCACTACCTCGAGTTTACAGTTAGACAGACAGACGACAGGCCGAACAATATGTTATTCACAAATATACATATTAATATTAAGTAAAAAAAAAGTTTTTAAATTTAGTATTTTTCTTTCCTAAGTGTGGAATAACACTTTAAAAATAGTAAAAATAAGTAATAAAACAATTATATATCTATAAGGCAAATACAGAAACACTGCAGCTGCTAAGTACCGTACTATTCGATACTTCCCTTCATCAGTTAATCACCTTTGTATCGACACTCTCATATAGTAGTATTACCGAGAGCCCCACTTGTATAGTTTGTACTGAACTTCTACGAATAACTATATATTAAGCTACAAACCATTGTTCAGTTCACTTTACTATGAAAGCTTTATAAGAGCTTTCAGACAAAATAGTTAACATTTCAGTGTTTCTATGACACTTGTGTTTGTGTCTCTATGATATTGACGTTTTTGTCGGACGATACTTTCGTATTATTTTGATACTTTCGTAGCCCACTTTACGCTGAATTTCAGGTACTGTGACTTTTGGGAAGCCCAATGCCGTGCTTTGCCTCGTTACCGGATTATTTTGAATTCACAGACAGACCCTTTAATTGTATTTATATGTATAGATACAAAGATATACATATGTACATAGACGCTAATATTTGGAGAAGTTGTAATATTCCGAAAGGAAATGATAAGTGGACATGAGATTGATGAATATATAAATCATCGAAGCCTAAACCTAAACATGTCCGGTTGACAAAAAGGGTGATTCCACTAAATTTATAGCAATCCTTAGGCCAAAGTGACATCTACAAAGTAATAAATTATATAATATTAGTATTTATTTATATTTTTAGTTTCACACTGTATTCCACATCTGACAGAATAGGACAAAGAGGAAGCTTAGTAACCAAGAGTTAAGACTCTGCTCTTATTAAGACACGTCCATTCATCTATTTTAGCCGAATTCTAGAACCATTGCGTATTGAGTAACCGAACTCAATGCAGCTTAGTTCAATGGCGATCGAACCCACAATCTGTCGCTTTAACGATTCCTTTAGCCGCAACAGGAAACTGAATAAAATACTGTTAGTTATTTCTTTTTATATCTTAAATTATATTTACATTTATTTTACTATATATTGATAGCTATGACAATATTAGATATACATATAATATCTAAACGATCAGCAAAATTAAATGTAACAGATTTCTCTGACCCAATCCCCGAAGGTCACATCAAAAATGAGTTTTGTTTTTTAATCCAGCGTTTAAAGAACAAAATAAAACCGTATTTATATGTTTTATCTATCAGAAGATTTCATCCTTGCATGTTTCGTGTTTATTTTGCTTGTTCCTTTAGTGTTTTTACATTTTTACAGAACAGAATGGGGTATTACTGAATTATTTCTATCTTTGAGATGTAAAAAATATTTATTTCGCTAAGTATATAATATAATATACATAGATTAAGGAGTATAGTGGACTACTATACTCCCTAATCTATATTTATGCTTAATATCAATGTTCTATGTTCAATAATCTCGTTAACAACCCGCTTGCAACATCAATTCGAGCTTACAACGGTTCTATAAATATAATTTATATTTTAAAATTGAGCTTAAAATGCAAATGCTATTTTCAATCTTTATCGAAATGGGTTAACTATTTATTATTAATGCGTTAAATGAAAAATAAAATCCATCCATCAATTACTTATTAGATTGCTAGGTCAGATTGCTGTTCGAAAATATCGGAGATGACAACCTTACGTCTGTAACGACGTACTATTGTACTTTATTTGCTTAGAAAAATTGTACAAAATATAATTTAGTCTGTAAAAGGATTATAAATCATATAGCCTGTTAAAAGATTGAATAATTGACTAAATTAAAGTTGTTCTATTTACTTCTTCTAGTACAACGAACAAAGTTGAGTTGCGCCACTCCACGCGTAACATTTCAAAAATTGAGTATCTTATTAATAAATTTGTCTTTAATCTCTGTAAAAAAACTGTTTTTAATATTTTAAATTTATGAATAAAGAGAAAGCATAGACAAATATGTGCTACTGAGTAGCTATATAGTAGTATTTAAAAACAAGACGCGTCAGATAGCAATTCTAACATAGCTTCAACGAAATAACTATTTACATGTAATCTGTACAAAAATAAAAAATGTATGAAGATTTTACATATTTATTAGAAATCAAGTTTTAATTTCATATATCTGAGACCATCATGGCACTGCAGCACAGCGCTATATTACAGAAAGTACCAAGTAGTCAATAAAACCCTTGTAGACACATTGCGTATTGATTGGCGTAATTCAACGCAGCGTTTAGTTGTTATCAGATTGAAGAAATATTATATTATTGTTATAATAATTTACTCCCCAACTGACAATCAAATCCATACACGAGACTGTAGTCACACACTGTCAAAATCTTATTTGGAAGTAATCTGCATAGTCCAGTTCCATTTGCCTTAGAAGATACTTACCATGTTACTTAAAATTAACTGATTTATGTGTATATCGTGATACAATGCGCCATTTCATACATTTTACAAGTGAAGTAACTTAGTCTGTATCTTACACATAACAAGGTTGATATACGTACAGGTACACATACAACGGGTATCTAGGGTTTAATAGAGATTTGCTAGGTCTGATAGAACGCATCCGATTAAAGTGATGATTCCTTACAAAATTAGGCTAAGTTTATATCCAGCGGGTGAAAATATTTAAAAAATTGCAACATTACATTTTTTTCGCATAGTAGGCTAGGAAGCTAGACTAAAGACACAAAAATTTCAATACATTGCCAGGTGGTGAAAGAAATACACGTACTCATCGTCCAGAGTGAGAAAGTACATTAATAGTACATCTAGCCTATCGCCTTCTCTTTAGATTTCTATAAATAAGTCATTTCACTCTCCTCTTTCTATTTTTGGATACCACCAGGGAAACATATTCCAAATGTGGATCGAACCCGCAACCGTCGCGTTTCTTTTCAGATGCTATTTCAAGTTTTTTCAAGTAAAGTTAAAAGCTTTATTTAATCAGCGTTTTATTCTTATAAATATGTACATATGTCTCATCTGTATCTTATGTATCAAATGTATGTATCCCTATCAAGTAAAGGCAATACTATCATAAACCAGAAAATAATAAAACTTGAATTTGTTCATGTTTAATAATAAAAAATTACACAAATTTAAGTTGAAAGACACTCCACGCCCATATCTCGTTACTGGGTAGAGAGTGCAGAGCGATATATCTTAACACTAGGTCCCCTCTACATTTCCCTTCGAAGTAAAACGCGAAGATACCGTTATAAATTATCAGTCCAGTATGCAATTAGCCTTATACGCTAGTTCCTAACAGTGTTACGTGTATTAATACCTCAAAGATGAGCGCTGAGATGTGTTTCCTTGTATTGTATCAAGCTTAGTTCAAGTATGCTATTAATGTTAGAAGCAAGTCTGTTTGAAATGATGCAATATTTGATTTTATTATTAAATTACAATTTATTTTACTCGAGATAAATTAATGAATGGAATGATTTTATAAGAATATTGAATTTCTCTTAAAACAATATTTTTATTTTTAACCTGCGGCGTAACCTGCGGGTGTTTTGTTTAATATGTCTGTCTATATGTGGCACCTAGCTCCTAAATGAATGAAATCATTCAATTGTAGTTGTCTGATATGGAGAGTCTCGTCCATTGTAGTGGTTCTGTACTGTATTTTATGTAAATCGGATTAACAGTTTTAAACTGCTAATTCCATTTCCTACTATAAGCACTTTGCCAAAATGTGGTTGTGATTTATTAAATAAGATATTACAAAAAAATTTAATATTTGTAATTATTTTAGGCCATTGTGACGGTGGTATGTGTATGTCTGTCTAGAGGACTTAAGGCGAAAACAGAAGAATCGCGTTTATTGACACTATGATCACCTTTTGTCTATACTTTGTCCTGAATATTGCTATGAGCAGAATGAAACGAGAAGGTTAACATTTTTGTTATTTTAATCTATATTATATTTCTTTTAAACTTAGCATAAATGTTAAACTAAATCAAAAATTTGATATAATGACTTAAAATAAATGTAATATGTATATACACATATAATTCTTGCTCTTGAATCTCTTTTTAGTGCAAACCGATATAGTAAAATCAGCTGCACATAGTCAAAGCGCACATCGACAAGAAGCAAACAATCTATATACAAATATTTTGCGCTGTTTAATATAAAAAAGGTACTATCAAAAGTTCATATACCTTAATTGTAAATTAAACGTGAATCATTGGATATTTACGCGTTTCTTTGTACAATTTGCTGTATAAAACCTGACGCTTGTTTCCCTGCCATTTCTCGTAACGGGCAATCAGATAAAATTGTATACGTAAGAATGCCATTGCCAATTTGGTATTTACATATATTTTTACTTATACTATCGCATGGTCTTAATAAAATCGACATTTCACATTAACGAAAAACAAACATGTAAAGCTCTTTTGATTCACAATTGATATATAAGCTTCAAATATAATATCTTTATTATTTATAAAATGTTACACACATTTAGGATAGAATAAATACTTATTGAGAAAACGTATAAAAAATTGTACGAACGGGACTTCAATAAACGAGGATTCAAATTCCGCAACGTTCAATTTTTTTATACATTTTCTAAATAATTATTTCACAAATATAATATTTGTAAGTTATGCTTCTATTAAATGTAAATATTTAATAATTTGTCAATATTAAGAATTTTAAAACGGATTTCGAAATTTTTGTATAGATGTCTCCAAAATCATCCAAAATTCTTGTATGAACATATACTAAAATATATTTTCCCAAAAATATCAAATATTAAAAAATATCCTTGTCGTGGCGCAGAGGCACAAGCGTGTGACTGTAACCGATAGTTTCTGGGTTCGATTCCCAGTCGAGGAAATGAAATATTTAATATTTTCATTTTAAATATTAAATGTTTCATTTCTTCGCTCTGGTAATAAGGCAAAGCGCGGCGTTGAGTTCCGCCACTCAACACGCATTGCTGCAAATATGGCGGAAAGTGGGGAACGGAAGTGGAACGGAGTGTCTTAACACTAGGTTCCCGGGTTCCCTCTGCCTACCCTGTCTCGTGCGGGATACAGAGTGAAGCTAAAAAAAAAGAAATATCTTAATACTCGACATTTTAAAAAACGCAATCATTAGTTTGAGGCCTGTCGTGGCGCAGGGGGTCCAGCGTGTAAATTCCATCCCCACTCGAAGTAATGAAATATCTTGTATTTACAAACTAAATATTTAATGTTTTCATTTCTTTGCTTTGGTAACAAGGCAAAGCGTGGCGTTGAGTGGAATACCGTCACTCAATACGCAATGTCTCAAATTCGACGTAAATTAGGGAACTTAGTCTTAACATCAGGTTCCCAAGTTCTTTCTGTCTACCATACCATTTTAAGATCTTACAGAAAATCTCCAGACGGTATTTTATATATATATATATATATATATATATATATATATATATATATATATATATATATTCACGATGAAAGTCGTCCTTACCTCACCAGTATTAAAAAACCACCGTCTCAAAGCCAGACAAAATTCGGACACTGGTAATAATACAAACGTAAATGTGCCGTTTAATTCGTTTTTAAGATTTACATTTTTTTCAGATTCGGTTTTGTGAGCTATTTACAATAAAAGCTCATTCACTCAAATATTTATGAAAACTCAGTTAAAATTCTTAAACTAGCAATTTTATGGAACAGGTATTGTTCTGAAACATGGGCAAAAGCTTGACTGTAAGCGCTACAGATTGTAGTTTCGATATACACTAGAGGAAATGATATATTTAATATTTTATTTAACCGCTCTGGTAACAAGACAAAGAGCGGCGTTGAATTCTGCCATTTCAATACTAAATGAAATATCTTAATAGAAGCGAAGTCTCAAAAGTAAGTTCCCAGGCTCCATCTGCCTATCCTGCTATTTAAATGATTTAGCGTAAAGCTAAAAAATATATTATTGATTTTCCGTCAACATTAGCCTTGTAACTTTGCCTAAATATGTAGAAGACAGTTTAACTATATCACATCTCAAATTCAGCGCTTGCTCGTTGTGGTGTGCCGCCTGTCAGCACAATTAACGCTATACTTAGTAAATGTACTAAAAGCTATGTAATGGCACTTTGGATTCATTTACTAGAATTATTTTATCAATGTAATTGATTTTTAAATACATAAAATGGACCAATTAAGGTTATGGATTCGATTCTCACTCAAGGTGAAGAAATATTTAGTATTTGCATTTCCTCGCTCGGGTAACGAAGCAAATCGCGCTTTTGAGTTCGGCGACTCAACACGTACCTTATGAATTCGATGGAAAATGGGCAAGGTGTTATAAATAAACGGGAACTAGGTTCCCAATTTCCCTCTGCGTACCCTGCCGTACACAGGATACAGTGGGAATATAAAAAGAACTATCTTTTAAACTAAAAGAAATATTAACTACTACTTTAACGTAAAAAACACCCTAATTCAATACAAATATAAGTGTGATCAATGTTACAAAATTGTAAATCATAGAAACATTAGCAAATACAACCATTTTGGTCATTAAGATATTTCATTAAAAATGCAGAATAAACTTAAAACTGAATATGCAATAGTAAAATGTGTTGTAAAACTTAACATTTTGTATATATTTTTATACGTGAGACTAGGGAGTTCAACCCTTTGTCCGCTTCGCTGGACAACCCCCGATTTGTAATGGTCCGATAATAAAATAAATAAAATAAATAATCACCGCCGCGTGATAAAGATTCTGTGGCGTGAATTCACTTGCTTACTTTCTTACGTACGTACTTATTTACATACTTACTTACTAAATTACTTTAAAAAGAAATAAACGTTGAAGGGGCATAAGGTTATACGTATACTTTAAAAAAAATCACCTGCGACGAAAAAAATCATTTCTTTATAATATATATATATATATATATATATATATATATATATATATATATATATATATATATATATATATATATATATATATATATATATATATATATATATATATATATATATATATATATATAT
>DWMZ01003609.1:0-12547 GCA_018249855.1 Eueides tales michaeli | reverse complement strand
GACTGGGGATCGAACCCAGAACCTATAGGGTACAGTGACACGTTTGTGCCGCTGCGCCACGACAGGCCTCCATCAATTTCTTATTATCTTTAATTTTACAGCTTAGGCATTATGTCTGATATGTGAACTTGTAAAGGCCGTTTGATGATTTAATGTGCCTTACTCTACATTTTTAGTAAAAATTAAGCTTCTTAATACTATATTTGAAACAGTTTAAGCTTTTTTAAAACAAAATCATTCGTTCTTATCAAATTAAATTATTCTCATATGGATTTTATTTAAAAAGTAACAAATTTGAAACGCGATTTCAAGTCCCGTTTATATTTCTATATATTTCGTTTCTTTCTGAATAACATTTATAAAATATATAAATGAATGTTATAATTGTGGTGTCTATGTTTATATGTCTGTCTATGTTAAATCATCGACATAAACCAGCAGTAGACTGTTTTAATCCATATATAAAGATAAAGACCTCTCTAGTACCATTCTTTTATTTTTTAGAGAACGTGCTTTTTATATATCGAATGATTATTAATAAAACAAAACCGTTGTGGCACAGCGTCTGACTGTAAAAGCGCGGTTGTGGTTCGAATCCCACTCGGGGTATTAAATAATTACTCGCTCTGGTAACAGACGAAGCACGGCGTTGAGTTCCGAAAGTCGAGAACGGTAACAGAGGGTCTTATTTCTGGTTCCCTCTGTCTCCCCTGCTATATGCAAGATACAGTACTTATATAAGTTAAAAACATTATTTAGGGCGGTTGTTTTTGTTCAATTATTGGCTCCAACTATTTAAAAATGTGTTTATGTTTTTCACCTCGCAGTTAAACACCTTCATTTTACTTCTTAGAGTGTATTGTATATGTTTTTTTTTTTACAATAACAATGTCTTTAGATGTCTTCAGATTTTAGTTATTTATCTCGCGATAACAGATAACATATCAGGGCACTCAGTCAGACCGTCAATATGTTTCAATTGTGATATCGTGAAATACGTTTGTTTCAGTTATTCTAGAAGTTCTTGTTGGAAAAGTTTTTTTTAATAGAATTATTGGAAAAGGAAATTTGGTAAGTGTGCATTATAATTTATTAGATTGGCTATGTTAATTTAGAGAAACATTTTAAATAAGAGGAAGTAATGTATGGTTGTAATAAAATGACTGGCTTTTTAAGTACCTAATGACATATTTTAAATGTATCTTTTTGCAAACAGATCTGTTGTGGCGCAGGGGCACAAGCGTGTGACTGTAAGCGCGATAGGTTGTGGGTTCTACCCCTGTTCGAAGAAAATGAAATATTTAATATCTCCGCCATTCAACACACAATGTTTCACATTAGGCGGAAACTAGGGAACGGAAAGTAGTGTCATAACACTAGATTTCCAAGTTCTCTTTGCCCTACCCTGCCATGTGAAGCGTCGATTACCAAGCTTCATATAGTTACATTTAAATACATTTTAAATGTTCTTATTTCCCATTGTACTTAAAGAAAGTGCGTCGTTGGATCCCTTCAAAACAATTTCACAATATCGAACAATCTTCTGGAATCCATTCCATTCGATGATTGATGTTTCTAAAAATTAAATGATATTTAAAATTGTAATGCATCATTATACTGAGCAAACTGTATGACAGTATGTTGTATATTATATATTAAATATGATAATTTTCCTCATTCAGTAGTTCAGACATACGAGTGTATATATTATAGAAGATAAACGGTTTCAGGGTGTTGAGACCAAAACATTTTTTTTTTTAAAAAATCTTATGTAGTCATAAGAATAATTATTTTTTCGAGGCTCAAAGGTGCTGCTACTGTAAAGGTAACTTGCAGGTTCGATTTCCACTGGAGGACATTAAATATTTAGTACTTTCATTCCTTCATTCTGGTATCAAGGTTAGGGGCGATGTTGAGGTTTCGAAGCGAAAAGCGGGGAACGGAGTGTCTTAACACTTGGTTCACAAATCTCCTCTGCCTACTCTGCTACGTGCGGAGTACAGCGTAAAGCTGAAAAAAAAATTGTTGTATACATTTATACATGAATTGCAGAACATTAAAAAAAAATATCATTTGTTAAGTACCAAAATTTCGCTACATCATTATGTTTACACGGTACGAAAAACAGATAAAAATAATTGTTTTAGTCCTCTAGTATCTGGTTGCCATCAACATAATGTGCGTATCTATTTAAACATTTTACTCTGATATTTGTCAGATAAAATAACTGTCAAACGTTTGTTTTAAATAATATTCATTTGTGAAATGTTCTTTTTATTTTCGATCTCCACTTCGATCCACTTTCCTTCTAATTTTCGAGACATTACGCGACGTGTAACAGAAATCAGCGCCGCGCTTTGTCTTATTACCGATCCAAATGAATTAAATAATAAATTCAGTCATAAGGCCCAATGCAACACAGTCAGGAAACATTATAAAATTCAGATTTTTTTGTATCGTTTATAGATTACATATGGCAACTTGTTAATAGTTTTTATGCATAATCCTATTAATAATGAAATAATTTGATTTTTATTATTTCTACTGTTTTTTCTAATTACTGCCAATATTTTTTTCACTTATAAACTCACACGTCGTTTCAAATTTCATAAATATGGGTTGACGGGAGATACCTCATAGGCTTCAACAACACTAAGCAAACACGACGTGTACAATATACATACTTGTATCTTTCGATAGCGATTGCCTAGCAGCGTAATACTTTTATGTGCTGCAAGGGATGACGATGATGAGAAAGATCTGATTATTTGTCATTAATTCCAACTTGATACCTCTACGTGATCTCGAGATTGATCTTGACAGACAGACAACTATATCTTATACAGCTCCATTCACCTTACAGACCGGCAACGCTCCTAAAGCTCCGCGGGGCCGTGGGCGGCGGTGATCACTTACCGTGTTTGCCGTGTCTTTTCCATAAAATAAAAATACAGCTCCGTTTTTTTCTTTTTGAAGTAACGAAGCTTAAAACACTACAACATTACACTACTTTCTTTCATTTTTGTCAGATTACTGCTGTTAGGAAACTAGTGTTAACACAATCCGTTCCATTCCTCACTTTCCGCTTTCCATTTTAAATTAGATTTTTAAACGATAATTTTGTTTATCCTTAATAAATATATTTCATATGCAATTCTCACTCCATTAAACAAGTTTCCTTTGAATAAATTACTTCTGGAATGCATTTTAATAATTTTATATTGCATAAAGAACAATAAATAATCTAGGTCTATTGTATTCGACCCGTCTTACTTCTTTTTTTAACTAGAAATAATAAATAATATATTATTTCAACAATGATATACTAGCTTGTGTAATATTAGCTTTACGCTGTATCCTGCACATGGCAAGGTGGGCAACGGGAACCTGGGAACCTAGTTGTGCTTGGGAACCCACAACAGACACATGGTGTTGTCTAATTTTCTTATGGTATATATTAATTGCAATGTTATTTATATACAAAATTGATATTTAGTATAAAAAAGTATTATTTTTATTTACATTATAAATTTTTACTTAAGACTAAGGTGTCAGGTGCTAAACGAGTTTAGCGTAATGATAAGAAAATAAGAAAATATAAAATACTTGATTTGAAAATATAAAATATTTCACTTATACGAGTGGGGATCGAACCCACAACCTATCGTTTACACTACGCTTATACTCCTATGCTACGACGGGCCACAAAATATTTATTCGCTATACGAAAATTGAGTTTCAATAAAACGATATTACTTTTCGAAAAACTCAATATATTATATAGTGATTGGTAAAATAAAGATATTATTTTAATTGAACATTTTTCGTCGATCAACAAGGTAATACCTTTGAGCCTGTGATCGTAATATTTTTTTTTATTTCAAAAATGATTACATTCTCTCCATTCTATTAACTATATTAGTTTATTGATGTTATACGTTGGTGTTTGAGGCCTGACGTAGTGTAAGGGCACAAGCAGCGTGTGACTGTAAACGCGACTGATTGTGGGCTCACCACTCAAGGAAATAATAATAAAATATTTAAAATTCAGCGAAGCGGAGTGACTAAGTACTAGGTGTCTAACTCTCCTCCCTCTGTCTCTCCTTCCATATGCAAAAAAAGTTATAAAAAAACAATGTACTACCTATTTTTTTTAGTTACACGAGGACTTGAAGTATTTATTGTCATGTCCTCGCTCTGGTAACGAGGCAAAACGCGGCGTTGAATTCCGCCAGTGAACACGCCATGCCTCATATTCTTCGGAATCTGAACACTAGGTTCGGTTCGGATTGTGGATACAGCGTGAAGCTGAATAAATATTTTAATAAATTATCATCTCATAATTTTTTTGGTCTTCGCTAGTGAAAAATATATGTAAGATATTTTTTTTAATTTTAACGATTTAATAAAAGTTTCGCTTTAAAAAATTATACAATAACAGAATCAAATTATAATCCAAAGGCGTAAAAATGTATTCTATTTAAGTTGTTAAAAATATTAGCAGTGACCAATCTTATATAAAATCTCGCACAGTCTTGATGGCACTCTACATCTATCATGTCGATTAATTCTGGCCTTTTCTTTTATGATCATCACTCAGTTTGTCCAGTTGATGACATTCGACTTACGAGTTAATTATTTTGTATCCGGTAAATGCTTAAGTCAAGGCATTTCAAGTGATACGTTCAAGGTATGGCTTAGTGGGGAGAGTGCTTCGACGGATTTCAAGAGGCGCAGGTTCAAAACCCGCTACATTAAAATCTTTAAAAGCAGCAAAAATCATAAAAACTGAATTCAACATATATAAACTTTTCACTGTTGTTATTCGCCGGTGTATATCATGAAAAGCCTTTTTCAGGTCTTTATATGTATAGGTTCTTCAACCAATCTTCCATACAGAAGGACGTGGTGCGCATTCGATATCAAAATTGCTACATCGAAATTTTACAAACGAGTTCTGGCACTTTAGACACATCTTCTCCACTAGCATCAGTTAATTATTTTCGACCGTCGGTAATGCTCTTCATATTTAAAAGGGCTCCAAGCAAATTTACTTTGTAGATTAAATTGAACTTATTTAGCACATATGCATGCTCTCTCTCTCTCTCTCTGTCTCTGTCTCTCTCTCCGTCTCTTTATGATCGGGAAAAGAAATATTACTTCTGAACATCTTATTTACAATAATGTTATTGGTTAACACCAGAGTCAGATATATGATAATTTTTTGTCTGTTTGTCTGTGAATTAATGCTTGATTAGTTGTGATTTATTTAAAACTGAGATTACAGCATAGATACAAACACACAAACTACAATAATCAACATTTTTTCCATAAATACGCATAAACAATTTTAAATTGACCCTGGCAACACACAACATACGCTTACACTTTGAGGACAGACGAAAAGATTGTGGAGCTGGAAGAAGAATTGAGTAAGTTGAACTGGGATATAATTAGGTTATCGGAAGTCCGAAGAGAGGGGGAAGACACCGTGACATTGAGTTCCGGCAACTTATTCTTCTACCTCAAGTGTGAACAGAAATCCCAAGGTGGTGTTGGATTTATCGTCCAAAAGTCCATTGTAAAGAAAGCAGCAACCATCGAAAGGGTGTCGAGCAGGGTGGCATACCTGATACTCAGAATATCTGAAAAATATTCGCTGAAGATCATTCAGGTGTCCGCACCGACCTTGTCACACGCAGATGACAAAATAAAGGTTATGTATGGAGACGTCAGTAAAGCATACATACCTCAAAAACTCACTTTACTGTTGTCATAGGAGACTTTAACGCGAAACTCGGTAGGAGAGGTGATTCAGAGCTGATAGTGAGTCAATTTGGATATGGACAAACGAACCATAGAGGACAGAGGCTAGCCGACTTTCTGGTAAAGGAACTCTTTATTATGAACTCGTTTTTCCGGAAACCGCCTCAGAAGAAGTGGGCCTGGATAAGCCCCAATGGTACGATCAAAAATGAAATAGACTTCATCTTGACAAACAAGAGACACATCTTCAATGATGTCTCCGTGATTCACAGAGTATAAATATTCGTTAGGGTCAAAACCGGAAGTGATCACCGAATAGTAAGAGGCACGTTGAAGATCGATGTCAAAGCCGAAAGGGCTCGACTGATGAAGTCTACACTACGACCACCTAATGCCCATATCCAAAACCCCGAGAACTTTCAAATAGAATTGCACAATCGCTACAGTGGTCTTGAGGATTGTCTTACAGTGGACGATGTCAACAACAGGTTTGTGGAAACTGTCCATGAAGTAGGGTCAAGTTTACACAAGGTAAAGATAGACCTCAAAAAGTTTCAGCCCATTCTCTCGAACTCATGGCCAGTAGACGCTCAATGGTGCAGTCACCTGACGACGCGGAGTCATATAGGCTGCTTAATAGAGAAATTTAAATTTCCTTGCGACGTGACATTCGTACCTTCAATACTAAATGTATTGAAGAACGATCAAGCAGAACCAAGGCTCCAAGCTAAAAACGGTGCCATATATACTATCGATATATCGAAGTGTTCAAATGTTTGTACAAAAACACTACTATGTCGATCCGAGTACAAGAAGAGTATACAAAGGCTATTCCACTACAGCGCGGGGTAAAACAGGTAGACGTTATGACTTCAAAACTGTTTACGACCGCGCTAGAAGACGCTTTCTAACTTCTTGAATGGAAAGGATTTGGCATCAACATTAACGGCGAGTATATCATTCATCTTCGATTTGCCGATGATATCTTTGTCAGGGCAGAATCACTAGAGGACTTAGGTACTATACTCGAAGGCCTTAACAGAGTCTAACAGGTGGGCCTTAAAATGAATATGGACAAGACGAAGATCATGTCGAATGTCCATGTTATGCCCACCATGGGAGTGGGCACCGTTATAATGGTCGACAACTTCAAGAACAGAGTTCCCAACCGTTGGGAACTCTATTCTTGAAGTTGTCGACCATTAAATATAACTAGACCAAGTGCTCCAACTAGGTAAGTCCTACTTTGAAAAAGAGGCAATCGACGAATCCAAATCAATTGGCTAGCTTTCGGGAAACTTCATCATATCTTCTCGTCCAAAATAGTTCAATGCCTCAAGACGAAAGTCTTCAACCAGTGTGTTACCAGTAATGATTAATAGGACTAAAATGTGGTCTCTAACTATGGGCCTCATAAGAAAGCTCAAAGTCACTCAACGATCTATGGAGAGCACTATGCTAAGTGTTTCTCTACGTGATAAAATAAAAAATGAGGAGATCTGTAGAAGAACAAAAGTCACCGACATAGCCCAGCGTATTAGCAAGTTGAAGTGGCAGTGGGCACATAGCTGTACGACGGGCACGACGAACCGATGGCCGTTGAGGCCTTAAGGTTCCCGAATGGAGACCACAACGGGAAGGCGCAGCGTAAATCGGCCCCTCACTCGATGGACTGACGACATAGAAAGGTTCGCATGGCGCCGTTGGACGCATATAACTCAGAACCGTCCGTATTAAAGGCGCATTGGGGAGGCTTATGGACACAAGCAGTGTACGTCGGTTGACTGATAATAACAGCAACCCTTGTCATCATTAAGTCTATCGAAAATAAATAGCCGTAACAGCAACAGTAATTTTAAATAAATATTCGCGTAGTTCAAGCGGACGAAGCCGCTTGGGAATCACAAGTTGTAATATAATTAAGTACATATATACATATATAAGTGCACATTACACGTGAACTTCACCTATGCACTGTAGTGTACATACAACATACCTACTATGCCTACGCACACCACGTAACGGTATTCACATCTATACTTATATAATAAATCTGTAACTGATCACTGTCTGTATGTATATGACGATATATTAAATAATGTCTTATATTTCATTTTTTATTTTGTTAGCTTCACGCTGTATCCCGCACAAGGCAGGGTAGACAGAAGGAACCCGGAAGTGTTAAGACACTAGTGTTAAGACACTCCGTTCCACTTCCGTTCTCCTATCTTATAGAGGTTGTTCATTACTAAACTACCGAAAATAGTGCTTTTACAATTTTTGTCTGTTTGTCTGTGCGTTTGTACGCGCTAACCTCAGAAACGGATAACCAGATTTAAATACAGTTATCATTATTTTAGTTTGGCAACCTTTCTTCAATATTTTGTGCTCCATTATTCAAATTGGGTCATAAATAAAAAACTAACACCAATTTAAAATATTTTTTTTAACAAAATAACCATTTTTTTATATTAATTTCTTTTTTATTATATTAATTTCTTTTTTATTAAATTATTTATTTATATATTTTTTTTTTAAATGATTTTTTTTTATTTCATTAATTTAGCTGAAGTTTAAGTTTTCAATGTGCATACATCATTTTAAAAGTAAGAACGTTATTAGAAAAATAAAGTAGTTGAAATTAATATACAAAATAGTATAATTCAATCGGGCGAAGCCGCGTGCGGGTCGCTAATTCCCAGTAAATCATAAGTTACATACGATCAATGAAACTAAGGATTTATTATACCTACCTCGTAACAGCCACTAGACGTTGTTACAGCGCAGAGTTAACTGTACGTAGAAAGGTTCAAGGGAAGACTGTACCTTAAATAACTGGCCGTTGTAGCGCAGTGGAGCAGTTTGATTGTAAATGCGATAGCTATGGGTTTGACTCGTCGAAAGAGATTATAGTAAAGTTATTTTTTTTTCCCCGCTTTGATATATATGTGCCGCGACAGAGAAATATCATTTATATTGAATACTTCTTAATATGAAACGGTGCTTCTTAATGGCTGTGGATTTTATTATTTTTTATATAAGTAGTGAGGTCTGTCGCGTGTGATTGTAAATGCAACAGATTATGGTTTCGATCTTCACTCGAGCAAGTGAAATATGAAATATTATATATTTTCATTTTTTCGCTCTGATAACAAAATGACAAAGCTAACAAAACGCGGCGTTTAGTTCCACCTCTTTATACTCAATCCATCAAATTCGGCTGAAAGTGGGGAACGTAACGGAGTGTCTTGACAATAGGTTCCCAAGTTCCCTTTGCCTTATTGCCATGTGCGGGATACATTGAGAAGTTGGAAAAAAAAAGCAAACACTATAAAAATAACATATTTCTTCGTACATGTGGATAATTTTATTCTCTCTTCCATTCACACATAACAGACAAGCTGCTTAAATATAAAATATTAAAGTAAAAAGAAATATTTTCCATAAAATAAACACAACTAACTCCAAACACATAATTAATACACCCAACATTTATATATACGTCCACGAGACGAAGTGGAACGAGACGGCTCATACAAAAACATTAATTATGTAAAAATATAAAAGTTTACATTCATAATTTACAGAAATGCCGCCTCGTCAGGACATCGTGGTGAGAGTGGAACGCGTCCAGGTGCAGGCTTCTCCTCCACCACCGCCACCCCCCGGGAGGTACCAGCGACCCCCTCACGACCACCCCTCGACATATATAGATAGGAGCCAAAGGAGTAATGCTGCACAGAGAACTACACAAGCTAGCAGCTAGAATATTGTGTATTTGTCACGTATAGAGAACTATATGTGGATTGTTCAATGAAAAAATTGTGTTATTATTAGGGTAAATAATATATTTTTTTTATTTTTAGTTTAATGGTGAGATGTATTTTTTTTAATTTGATTGTGCTTGTTGGAAAAAACAGAAATACTGTTTTAACTATGTTTTTATTCTATTTAAGTTGAAGAATAAAAATTAGAATATATATAATTCTAATTTATAAGTAAAATATGGTAAATTAAAATCAAAGCTATATTATTTTTAATATTTAATACATTTTCATGAAATGGCGAAGTTTTAAAATTATAATTAATAGAATCGTCGAATTGTTTTAAGATAGTACTAATTAATAAGTATATTGAAAATGTTGTAGTTATTTAAATAGGTTATTTTAGGTAATAAGTTATTATATATGTATTATTTGTTTGTAAATTGTATAATGTCATTATGTTCTATTAAAAATAAATTATTTAAAAATGAATCTCTATTTCTTATTATATAATAGAAATTTATTTAACTCCTTTAAATTAAATACTTACTTATATTGTTATTTGACATTTTGAAAAATAAAATGGCGTTTATAAATCGAGCCCAAAAACTACAACTGTGCTACGATAGTGTACGTATATTATAAATATATATTTTTATAGAATCACTCTGTATCCCCAGACGACAGTATAGGCAGAAGTAACTTAGAGAATATAGTGTTAAGACATTCCGTTCTCCGCCCTCCGCCGAATTTCTGTCACTTCGTGTTGATTGGTGGAACTCAACGCCGCGCTTTACCTTTTTACTAGAACAATGAAATTACAATAATGGGGAATATGCATATAATTTTAAATGTCCTAAAATATTTTTTTCTCGAATATCTATTATCGTCATAATATAATGTTTTTCGAATAGTATTTGTACACTCCGGTACTATACAATACTTAAAAGATAATTTTTTGGCTTCTTCCATTGTTTTAAAGTTATTAAAACTTACAGTTTATGTACTATGTACGAAGTAACTGAAAAGTTCACAGTAAAGGCCCACTGGGCGTGTCAATCGTGTCATGTGACGTCACGCAAAGCGCGCGCAAAATGACGGAGTTTCAAATGCTCAAATTTTTTCAATGTTTTAAATTAAATTTTAAAAAATATCTAGAGTATTTTGAAGTCTATTTATATTTTTTTCTACGTTATAAAGTAGTAAGCTATTAATTTAAGACACCGACACCAACCAACACCAACTTTGAGTTTCCTCTGTCTCTCCTGCCATGTGCGGGATGCAGCGTGAAGTCAAAAAAAAAATTATAATGATAATTATCAATAAACGTTATGAAATAAATTTCGCTACATTCTACACTAATTGTTTAGACTTTCAAAACATAATATATCTTCAAATTAATGTGTCGACAGTGGAATTATTCATTGGAACATAAATTTTTAATGGCCTAATGGTCTTTGTAATGTTTTATTTTCAAATTAATCGTTTTCTTATTTACTTTTAAATTAGGATTGCTGTCAGGAACCTAGTATTAATTAGGTTCCTAGGTTCCCTCTCTCTACCCGTCACAGTGCAAGGTACAGATGTGAAACTGAAAAAAAAAATTGTAAATCTTATTTGAAGAAGGCAAATTCTTAGATATAAATACTTACTTTTATATAACTAGCGATCCACTCGCGGCTTCGCCCGCTTCAACTGCATAATTCTTTATTAACCTACATAATTCTTTATTTAATACACATAATTCCGTTATTGTTTTCAAAAAGTGCAGTTATTTAATTACCTTGCAAAATAATTCATACTTCCTACGTTGATACAAATAAAGTAAATTTGTCCATTTTTAATTCCATATCAATAATTAGTTCAGCTGCACACTATTTACTACACATGACAGGATATGCAGAGGAGATTTGCTAACCAAGTGTAAAGACACTCCATTCCACTCCCCACTTTACGCCGAATTTGAGGCATTGCGTATTTACATAGTTTTGAAACTCAATGCCCCTCTTTCCCTCATAACTCGCGTTTACAGTCAGTCATGTCAGTATTGTCAGCCCCGGCGCCACGACGGGTCTCATATATCTTTATATATCATCATCGGCGCAGGGGCATAAGCATGTGACTTTAAACGCGAGTGGTTGTGGCTTCTATCCCCACTTAAACAAATGAAACATTTAATATTTGCATTTCTTCGCTCTGGTAATAAGGCAAAGCGCGACGTTGAGTTCTGCCTCTCAACACGCAATGCCTCAAATTTGGCGCAAAATAGAAAAAGAAACGGAGTGCCTTAACACTAGATTCCCAATTTCCCTCTGTCTACTCTGCCATGTGCGGGATTTAGCGTGAAACTGATTAAGTAATTTATACCTATACAATTTTTCCTACAATTTATTCTTAATATATCTTTTATATAAACACACAAGTGGGGAACGGAAGTGAATCGGAGTGTCTACTTTAACACTAGGTTTCCGGGTTCCCTCTGCCTACCCTACCTCGTGCGGGATACAGCGTGAAGCTGAAAAAAAATATATAAACACCGATCAATCAATATGTATGTATGTAGAAAGCAATCTACATTCGATGAAAGTAGATCTTGTTGGAAACTTTTCTATAACTCTAGTGTGAAATGTGAATGTTGTTTGATACTTCACCGTAGTGCCTAAAGTGTTAAGCCAACGCTAACGTATTGTATAGAATGGTTCTCTAGCACGCTTGTTTGGTGCAATAACGTCGTAATTGCATTTTTAACCACTCTCGTCAGAAAAATGAGAGGTTTTATTAATTTGACCTGTCTGCGGCACCGTAGCTCCTGAATTAACAAACTGATCTGAGAAAAAATCACACTGTGATTTATTTATTAAATCATATTTTTTAATATAAAATTAAGTTTTTTTTAAAAGGTTATACAGTCATCGTATGCGGAAAAAGTATGTTAATGGTGTCTTCTACAAGTTTTATAATCAATACTTATCCATCCATCTTGTCTCGGGTCTCTAACTTGTAGCGGATGATCGTCA
>DWMZ01003608.1:0-12549 GCA_018249855.1 Eueides tales michaeli | reverse complement strand
TGTGTGTATGGCATTGCATTCTGTCAACTAGCAATGTCTCGAAATTAAGTTCAGTGCTCGGAGAGCGGAGAGTTTTAATACTACCTCAAGATTAAGGTTAGATAGGTTAAAGAGTTTAATTTAAATGGTGTTGTCTGCTATCTTATAATCATTGTTAAAAAAAGGAAATAATACTTAAAAAGTTAACACACTGAAAATGTTTTAAAGTGAACATAGTGTTAAGACACTCCGTTCTCATTAAGAGATTTTCCTTTAAAATAGTGACAAAAATTTAAAGTATTAATTATATTTCTTTTTTCTGTTTTGATTGCGATGAAATCAGAAAAATCTTAATAAAAAATCATTTCTTCATTTTCTATCAATTTTTCAATTAAATTAACATTTTTTGTAGAAGATGTGAACCCACACTATTTTATATGATGAACTGCAACAAAAGCCAATGTTTTTTTTTTTATTATTTATTTAATTTATTATTATAATTTTTTATTCAATTTAATATTGTTATTTAATATTTATATTATTTTTCCTGATTTTATATGTTTTCTATAAATGTAACGAAAAAATAACGAAACAGGATAAAACGACATAGAAATATTAATAACGGAAATTTTGATTATACATTGAAATTTCATTATGATTTTCCTCTATAATTTCGATTTATACAACATACAAACAAACAAAATGATTGATAAAAATTCTAAGCTTAATATGTTAATAACTTTTACTCTATAAAGTTTTTGCAAAAAAATTATACTCAGGATTATTTTCATTTAGTCGCTGTGATAATAGTACAAGAACGCGGCGTTGAATACCGCAATTCAAAACTCAATATCTAGAAAACTACCCGGAAGGTGGGGATCAAATTTAGGTTCCCTTAGCCAACTCTGCTAAGTGTAGGACAAAGCGTGTACCTAAAAAAGTAATAAAGATTAAAAACTTTTGATACATAGACATTGAACATATAAAACAATCATAGCTTTCATGTAAAGAGAAATGTAATTTCAAGATAATGTTTTTTGGCGCATCATAACGCCGTGATCTCTTAAATATTATTAGTTAAACATAATTATTTCTTCAACTACGAATTGAACTGACAACTATTGTTTTTTGGAACAAATAATTCTACTGTACCACGACAGACTGACTCACTCAGCTTCACGCTGTATCCCGCACATGGCAGGGTAGGCAGAGGGAACTTGGGACGTAGTGTGTAGACACTCCGTTCCGTTCCCCACTCTCCGCCAAATTTAAGACAAAGTTGAGTGTTGGAACTCAACGTCGTGTTACCAGTATGATGAAATGAAAACATTAAATATTTAAATTGAAAATATTAAATATTTCATTTCCTCGAGTGGAAATCGAACCGACAATCTGTCACGTTAAAGTCACACACATGTGCCGCTGAGCCACGACAGGCCTCCGACTGACAATATTTCCTATTATTTGTATTGCATTAAAAGATTTATTGTTATATAAAGATACAATCACGTTTGTGTTTCACAGATGTTTATTGATTGTATTTCTAAGTAATGAAGCTATACAGTTGCAGGTTCAATTTTGTGCAGAGTAATGGAAATATAATATTGTTTACTACATTTTAAGTGAAATTTAATGATTATACACTTAAAATATTAAGGAAATCATAGGTAGAGAATACACATTCACTCAGCTTCACGCTGTATCCCGCGCATGGGAGAATAGGCAGATGGAACCTGGGAACCTTGTGTTCCCGTGTTGAGCGGTAGAGCTCAATGTCACAAGTACGAAGTAGAGAATATTAGTTGGTAATATTTCTTAGTTTCACGTCGTATACCACGTATAGCAAGGTACGCAGAGGGGAACTAGTGATAAGACACTCTGTTCCTCACTTCCCAGCCACTTTCCGACATAAATTTTAATATGAAACTAAATAATAAATATAATATAATCATTACCTCAAACTTGTATCAAACCCAACACTGTCTTATTGATACTTTTCTACTCTACCACTGCACCAACGCCCTTTATAATATGAATAATTACTATAAATAACATTTCATAGTAATTATTTATATAATTTACTGAACAAAAGCGGAAGAAAAAACATTGACATCTGGTTAGCATTAACTTTTTTATAGATAAAACTCAGATGGACGTGTCGCCATTTTGCTGAGACCAAAATACTCTGTTCTATTTTAAAGTTAATGTCAATTAAATAATAATTACCATCTCTGTGTAGGAGAAATTAAAATAAGCCCATTATATATAACTATAACTTTTATATGAAACTTTACTCAATAGTAGACGTATCTCGCACTTAGTAAGGTAGTCAGTGGGTACCTGGAAATCTGGCGTTCAGACACTTTAGTGATGAGTGGGGGAACTTAACACCACCCAATATCTTGTTTGCCATTGAGTATTTAATTTTCTCGAGTAGGAATCGAACCTACAACCTGTTGCGTTTTCAGTCACACGCTTTCTGACTGACTAAGTACTAAAAGATCAAATTAAAAAATATATTCATTTCAATAGTGCTGTTAGCAAGAAAAGCTAGCAGATATAGGCTATATAAAATAACTCTCTCTCAGCGTCACCCTGTATCCCGCACAAAGCAGAATTGGCTTGGAAGTTGGGAACCTAGTGTTAAGACACTCCGTTCCACTGACGTTCCCCACTTTCCGTCGATCGAACCCACAACCTGTCGGTTACAGTCACACGCTTGTGCCGCTGCGTCACGACAGGCCTAAAATAACGTAAAACAGTTCTGTAAACCACTTTAGTTAGTTTCATTTGATCATGCAGGCGAAGCCGCGTGTGAAATATAGTCAATAATATTTATGTATAGGCAAATATTTTATAATATACAAACAATCACGTTTTCAACATCTCAATGTCATTCATATAACTAACTGATTCAGCATAGTATTATTGTTAATAGTTCTATTTCCTACATGCACGGCTTCGCCCGCTGGATCTGTACGAATATACATTTAATATTATTTAAATTTTATTAGAGAAAAATTTACTACAGTTTTTAGTATTGTTGTATGTATAAACACGAATTTTATTTTTTAGTTTCACGCTGTATCCCGCACATGACAGGATAGGCAGAGGGAAGCTTGGGAATTTAGTGTTAAGACACTCCGTCCCGTTCCCCACTTTCCGATGAATTTGAGGCACTGTGTGTTGTGTGGCGTAAATCAACACCGAGTTTGGCGTTGTTACCAGAGAGAAGAAGTTTAAATATTAAATATTTCATTTCCTCGAGCAGGGATTGAACCAACAACCTGTCGCGTTTACACTTTGCTTTGAGACATTGTCTGCTGAGTGGCGGAGCTCATACACATACATATATATATATATATATATATATATATATATATATATATATATATATATATATATATATATATATATATATATATATATATATATATATATATATAAAAAACACACAGAGAAAGCAATCCAATTTAAATGTTTACCGAACCCGTGACCTGCACCCTCGTCTACTAATCCCTATTGACCTACAAACATAGGAAGTGCAGGAAGTAAATAAAGTCTATACTGTCATAGCCTTGGCATTAATATAGATGAAAAAATGAGTATTTATGTAAATATAAAAAATGCTGTTTAAATAAATTTGTATGTAGACAAGCGTGATTGCTTCGCGCGCTAGCTTCTAACGTCTGAACGATATTGTTTACTTAAAATAAATTTATTGTATTTATGGAAAACACAAGGTTCCCAAGTTCCCTCTGCCTACGCTGTCATGTGCGGGATAGTGCGTGAAGCTGAAAAAAAACGTTTAGTTATTCATCTTCACGCTGTATCCCGCACACGGCACGGTATGCACTCCATTCCCATTAACGCTACTTTTAAAAAGTGAGAAACGAGGGGGTGTCTTAGCACTACGTTCACAAGATCCCTATACCTACCCCTCAACCTACCCTGCATGTGCGGGAAACAGATTGCTTCACATATACGAGACATTGCGTGTTGCTTGGCGGAGTTTAACGCCGCAATGTTTTGGCAGAACAAGGACGTATGAATTTTTAAAAAAAAAATTATAATAGTTTTAATATTTAAATAAAGTTATCTTTGTAGCGGCGAGTTCGTTCTCCACTCATACAAGCAAAATTAATTTATTTTACTCAATCTTACAAAAAGACAAAGAGCGGCGTTAAGTTTCACCACTGAAGCGAAAATGTCTAAAACAATTAACGGTACGTGGAAATCAGAGTGATTTAACACTAGACCTTCTTAAAATAAGGTAGGACACGCAGGGAACTTGGGAACCTAGTGTCAAGACACTCCTTTCCACTTGCGTTCCCTACTATCCGCCGAAAACATTAAAATTGAAAATATAAAATATTTTATTTCCTCAAGTGGATATCGAACCCGGAACCTGTCGGTTACAGTCACACGCTTGTGCCGCTGCGCCACGACAGGCCTCAATCAGTACAGTACGAAGATAACCTTGGCATTGAATTTCACAGTTCACTGACACTTCTATAATAAACGTAGGCGTATTTGAAACTCATTTGAGGTTATGCTACAGTGATTGAGATCAATTTTTGTATGGGTAAATTGTTACAGCATTTTGCTGTAAACGCAACGTTTTTGGGTTCGATTCCCAGTTAGAAGTATAATTCTTTTTATGATGACAACGTGCGGCGTTGGGTTCCACCATTTGACACGAAATGTCTTAAATTCAGGTGGAAAATCTTAAACACGCTGTCTAATTTTTATTTTTTTTTTAGCTTCACGCTGTATCATAAAGCAGGGTAGGCGGAAAATTTACCACTTTCCAACGAATCGAGACATTTAACTCAGCAAAAGAGGTAACCTAGGAACCTAATATTAAGACTTAACGGGAACATTAAGATATTTTCGTCCCCACTTCCCACCTAATCGACACATTGAACTCATCGCCGAGTTGATACCTGTCTATTATGAAATCTTTACATACTGACGTTAAATCAAACGTATAACCGTAAAGTTTTTATAAAAAGCAACTGAACTAGAGAGGCATTCAGATTTATGCAATAAAAAGGTCGACATCGGCTTTGTGATATAACAGCATGAAACTGCTTTATATTAAGATTAATCAACCTAGATTGATACCCCAGTATAGTAATATTGTAAAAAGACATAGGTATTTGAAATTTGCAACGTTTATATTCATTATATAAAATATTATAGGTACAATGTCTGAATATCCGATTGGATTAGACAAAACGCGTTGTTTAGTTACGCCATTCGAAATAAAATGAGTTTTAATAAATACATTTTTAAATTATTAATAATAACAAAGTATGCTAATAAAAGCAAGTATAAAGACACAGATTTCTGCGTTTTCTACTCAAGTTTTGAGACATTAGTTCATACGTAGCGGAATTTAACGCCGCGCTTTGTTTATAACTGGGGAATGAGAAAACAATTAATACATATTGATCCCTCCAAGTCGATATTGAACTTATAAGCATCACGTTCACATTTTCATAGCCCTACATAAATATATGTCCATTTTCTTTAGTTTTACGATATATCCCGTACATACCATACACCATAGACGAAGAGTACTTAGGAACCAAGGGAACCTAGGCATTGCAGGTTGGGTAGCGGAATTCAACGCCGCGCTTTGCCCTGTTATCACATCAAACAAAATGAACATAATAAATATTTCATTTTCTCAAGTTGAAATTGAATATTTCACGTTTTTAAGCCTTTTATTATAAAAATTGGCCATTGCGTTTATAAAAAGATGATTTCATTACATAAATCTAATGCGATCACATCCATTCATTTCCGGTTTACACCGGTGTCTATATAAGCCGTTTACAATGGAATTCGGTTAACTGCTTACTCCACAACTTGTCAAGTACTTTGTGTTTCATTGAATCATATAGGTTTTTTTTTTCTTTTTTATTGAAGAAGTTTTTTGATAGAGTTAGTTAGAAAATATATAATTTAGGGTCTAAACTATTTTGAAGAACGAACTTTCAATAGTATCCGTTGTTTTTTAGAAATTAAAAATAACAGTAATAATAAAATGAACTTCATTTATATTATTATATTATTTTTGTCTTCTTTCATATATTTTTTTACGTTTTTTTTGAGGCCTGTCGTGGCGGAGCGGCACAAGCGTGTGACTGTATACGACAGGATGTGGATTCGATCCCCACTCGAGGAAATTAAATATTTAATATTTTCAATTTAAATATTTAATGTTTTATTTCTTCGCTCTGGTAATAAGGCAAAAGCGCGGCGTTGAGCTCCACCATTCAACACGCAATGCCTCAAATTTGGCGGAAAGTGGGGAACGAAATTGGAAAGGAGTGTCACAACACTAGGTTCTCAAGTTCCCTCTGCCAACCCCGCTATGTGCGGGATACACCGTGAAGCTGAGTACTGAGTAGTTTACGTGTTTTTTTATTATTACGGCTTCATAATTATTATTATATTTTCGGGCATTAATAAATTGCTATTTTCTTTACTTATAACCATTTACAGAAAATTATTATACGATTACATTGTCTTAATTGACAAAGGAATATTTTTAACTACACGCTGTATCCCGCACACAGGGGGATCCCTCTGTATGCGGGATACAGCGTGAAGCGTAGGATAGACAAATAATAGATATATCAAATTAAAAAACGTATATAAATTTGGACGAAGCAGGATTTGAACCTGCGCCTCTTGAAAACCGTTCAAGCGCTCTGACCACTAAGCCATCCGTCCTCACCATGCTCCGTCGAAACTTTTATACGCTTGTTACAACTTATTTATGTTGTTAGCATCTCTGTAGGGAGATTTTTAAAATTTCCGCTACCCAAAGATAATTAAAATTACCGTTTGACAAGAGAGAATGCTGTTTATTAAATATTTTTACTATTTTTAAAGTGTTATTCCACACTTAGGAAAGAAAAATACTAAATTTAAAAATTTCGACGGAGCTTGGTGAGGACGGATGGCTTAGTGGTCAGAGCGCTTGAACGGTTTTCAAGAGGCGCAGGTTCAAATCCTGCTTCGTCCAAACTTTTATACGTTTTTAAATTTAGTATTTTTCTTTCCTAAGTGTGGAATAACACTTTAAAAATAGTAAAAATAGATGTATCGTCAGTAGTCCCCCACAAATCGTAATTGAACCTGCTCTAACCACTAACCACAGGGAAAATATAAATCATATATAATATATTACTATTAAATATTAATAACAGCTTTATTTGGCACTTTTTCGTTGACCTCACGTTATCGTCCAGATATGGAATAATGTCGGTAGGTCATATACAAATGTAAAATACACGCATTGAATAGTCCTTTGTTTAGCTGTGTTTATAGTAATATACTTAACTCAGCTTCATACTATACATAGCACGTGGCAGGGAAGGCAGAGGGAACATTGGAACCTGGAGTTGGGACACCCCGTTTCACTCCCTACGCCAAATTTCAGGAATTGCGTGTTTAGTGGCGGAACTTAACGCCGCTCTTGAGTTCAGTTATTAATCTCGCAAAGCCTCTAATATGATAGAAAATGGAGATTGCAAGTGTATTAACAGGAACTAAGTGGGTTTCCAAAATCTATTTATATATTTCAACTAAGAACAATTTAATATGAAATATTCTAATTTACTCACTCTGGTAACTCGGCACATAGAGTTCGCGCATCGGCACAAGCGTGTGGCTGTAACCGACAGGTTCTGGGTTCGATCCCCAGTCGAGGAAATGAAATATATAATATTTTCATTTTAAATAATTAATGTTTCATTTCTTCGCTCTGGTAATAAGGCAAAGCGCGGCGTTGAGTTCCGCCACTCAACACGCAATACCTGAAATTCACCGGAAAGTAGGGGTAAGTAGAACGGAGTGTCTTAACAACTAGGTTCCCGGGTTCCCTCTGCTTACCCTGCCATGTGCGGGGTACAAAAAAAGCGATTGTGTGATATCATATACGCATACTAAATATACTTCCTCATATTTTTATTTTATATACGGGCATACAAGTTTTTTTGCATTTGAACACGTCGATCGTTAGTCATAGAGATTTTAATGGCTTGTTGTTATTACGACGGAGGTCACAGATTCAATTTATTCTACTGAAATTATGAATCTGTGGCCTTATAAGCTGTTGTATGCTCTAAAGTAAGTAAAAAATATCAGGGTCACTCTTTTTCCCGCGTAGGTTAGTGGGAACCTAGTGTTGAACCGTTCCGTTAACCACTTTCTACAATATTTAGTTGATCGTTGCGTGTTGAGTGGCGGAACTCAACGCCGCGTTTTGTCTCGTTAAGGACAAAATAAAAGATACTTGTTAATTTGGTCGATACGGCCTGTTGGTGTGGCGCAGCGGCACAAGCGTGTAACTGTAACCGACAAGTTCTGGTTTCGATCCCCAGTCGAGGAAATGAAATATTTAATATTTTCAATTTAAATATTTACGAGTAATGTTAATTTCTTCGTTCTGGTAATAAGGTAAAGAGCGGCGTTGAGTTCCACCACTCAACACGCAATGCCTTAAATTCGGCAGAAAGTGGGGAACGGAAGTGGAACGGAGTGTCTTAACACTAGGTTCCCAAGTTCCCTCTGCCTACCCTGCCTCGTGCGGAATACAGTGTGAAGCTAAGCTAAGTTAAGCTTGTTAATACAATTTGTAACTTAAAATATCTAGTTTGACTTATTTATTCACTTTTTTGTGGCTGTGGCTTTTGACAAGATATTTTTAAAACGTGCATAGATAATAAAAAATGAATTAATGCAAAGTAATTTTATGAACTGATAAAATATTGTTTTCTATAGAATATAGAATATTCTATAGAAATTTTTATATATTGTATAGACAGTATTATGAAAAACAAAAAATAAATAATTTCACACAGCACTGTGGTATAGCGTGACTTTAAGCTCGACGGTTCTGGGTTCGAATCCAACTCGGGGCATTTGGACTTTTGGTAAGAAAACAAAGAGCAGTGTTGAAATTAAGAACAAAATAAAGATATTTCTCCCAGTTTCTTGAACTTCGGAAATTAGTATGAGACACTCCGTTTAGATCCTCACATTCCGCCCAAACTGAGACATTGCGTATTGAGTGACGGTACTTAACATCGTGCTTTGCCTTGTTACCAGAGCAAAAAAAAAAATGAAACAATTAAATATTTCGTTTCCTCGAGCGAGGATCGAATCCACAACCCGTCGCGTCTGTCCCATGCACCATGCCATCAATTCTAACCAAATTTAAAACCGATCTTCACGTCAGTAGGCCACTGGTACATACAATTCTGTTAAAACGCATATAAATATACAATTATAGTAATATATTCATGTTCTATTTACTTTTGAGTAGGAAGCGCTATGTAGGCCGCGATCATTTATCAATGCATGGCCGATAAGTTATACAAACAATGCTATCTTACAGCTACAGGCGAAGAAAACTTAATAATAGAAAAAAATATTAATTGATGCAAGTGTAGTGACTTCGACTCCAATTTGAGGAAATTAAATATTTAATATTTTCTATTTTTCACTAGAATTACGAAATGAAGTAAACGAAATGATTTTCGTCACCAAATACTTTAGAATTCGGTGAAAAATAGAGAACATAAGTGCCTTAATGGTAACGGAGTGACTTCGCACTAGATCTCCTCTACTTACACTGCCATTGCATTCCATGTAGGAATAAAACAGAAATTAGCCAATAAAAAAAAAGTGGCTAATTTTCACCATTGTTATGATAAAGATAATTTCGAGTTATAAAAAAATTGAAATGTCTTTAATTAATAAACTAACCTTTCTCTAGAGTGGGGAAAAGAAGTGCCTTTATGGGAACAGAGTGACTTAACACTAGATTCTCTCTACCTACTACATGAAACGTAAAACGTTTAAAATGATTAAAAAAAATATTGACATTTTTGATAACTTTTAAAAGGTGTCTGTCGTGGCGCAGCGGCACAAACGTGGGACTGTAACTGACAGGTTGTGGCCTCCGATCCCCACTCGAGGCAATGAAATATTTAATATTTTCAATTGTAATATTTAACGTTTTCATTTCTTCGCTCTTGTGAAAAGGCAAAACGCAGCGTTGAGTTTCGCCACTTAAAAGGCAATACCTCAAAATTCGGCGGAAAGTGGGGAACGGAAGTGGAACGGAGTGTCTTAACACTAGGTTCCCAAGTTCCCTCTGCCTACCCTGTCATGTGCGGGATACAGCGTGAAACTGAGTGAGTGTTAATAACTTTTACAAAAAACTTCTTACGTTAATTCTATTTAAAGTACTAATATCTTCATTTCTTGGCACTACATTTGTTTTTTTCAATGTGAATGAACTCCACTGTGATTCGAACGTAACAACGTATTTCCTTATTGTCGGTAAAAGTGGTTATTGTTTAATTTTAGCCGATGCAGAAAAAGAGTGTTCTGGCTTTGACGCGTCTGTATAGACGAAAAACAAGGGCTTTCAGGTCTGAGTCAGTGTTAGTCAACTGATGGTAATTGTTTGACGTTCAAAATATGAAGCTTGTAATTTATTTTGAATTAAGTATATGAATTTGAATTTTGTACGTTTGTCTGTGTCATCGTAACTTTAAAACGGATGAAATTTAAAGTATTTTTTTTTCTTGAAAGTTGGCTAAGCCGATAATGTTGTTAACATTGATCCTACAAAATATAATCAGCTGTTTCAAGATTAGAATATTTTTTCTAGTTTGTTTTTTTTTAGACCTTGTTATAATTTTTTTATTAGTCTACTCAGCTTCACGCTATATCCTGCTCCAGGCAGGGTATGCAGAGGGAATTTGTAACTTAGTGTTAAGACACTCCGTTCCACCTCCGTTCCCCACTTTCCGCCGAATTTGAGGCATTGCGTGTTGAGTGGCGGAACTCAACGCTGCGCCGTTGCCTTATTACCAGAGCGAAGAAATGAAACATTAAATATTTAAATTGAAAATATTAAATATTTCATTTTCTCGATTGTGGATCAAACCCACAACCTATCGGTTACAGCCACACGCTTGTGCCGCTATAATTTTTTTTAACGTTTAATTATGTGAGAAAAGAAAGTGATATATATTGTCGTACTGATAATGTACGACAATATATATTCACTATTTACCACGCATATGTCATATTAATATGTGGAGAGATGGTTTTTTTTTTAATTTAAATAAAAAAAACGTCATATAAAAAAAAGACGTTGACATTAAACCTACTACTACCAGTTTTAAATTGTATTCTAATTATTTTTTTTTAATATTAGACTTAAAAAGGAAATTAGCTTAAAAAAAACGAATTTCATGTTAATTTTATTATAGGAAGTAAAAAAAAAATATATATTAAACACATATAATCATTGCCATGATAAAGATAATTTCGAGATAAAAAAAAAACTTTGAAGTATATTTAATTAATTCATTAACCTTTCTCTAACCGGATGTTGTAGGACCGGATGTCGTTTCAAGGTTAAAGAAAGTTAAACATGCTAGTCAAACTAAGATAAAAAATATATATAATACATGTTAATGTCATACGGTTTTCTTATAGAGAAACCAGTTAAATTAACTGTTAATGTTAAATGTTTTGGTTAAAGGTTAGAAAATGTATACATATTTATGTACACGTTTATGTATACATTTATGTATTACATATTTATGTACACATTTTCTAACCTCTTTCTACCGTAAACCGAGGCCTGTAGTGGCGCAGCGGCACAAACGTATGACTGTAACCAATGCATATGAGTTTTAAATAAATATATATATATATATATATATATATATATATATATATATATATATATATATATATATATATATAAAAAGATGTGTATAATAGAAATACTGGCCATGAAGTCAGTTGTAGCGCAGGGTAACAAAAAAAGAGTTTGATCACTTAGCGTGCCTCCGGAACTCGATGAAAAGTGTGGAATATAACCTTATGGGAGCAGGGGACCTAACCAATAGGTTCCTAGGTTCCCTCTGCACATACTAGTGGCCGAAACCGTAAAGGAGCCGCTAAGTATATATAAATAAGGAACCTTATTTATACATATGCATGTGATCTTTTATCTATATATTAAATTTCTTACTGAACTAGTGTTGTTACGATATACAGCTTTAAAGTAATAATCATTCCAATTCATTATTTTTTGAATAAACTTTTAGGTTTTAATTTTTTTAAGAAGCGCGTCGTTAGACCCTTCACTCAACTTGCAATACTTCAAATACAGAAAATGGAGAAAGGAAAGGAGTGTCTAAACACTATGTACCTAATTTCCGCTTCACTTCACGCTGTATCCCGCACCTTGCAGGATAGGCCGCTGGGTGCGGGATACAGCGTGAAGCTTATAAATTTTTCTAGTACTTTCTTAATACCTACATAGCTATATGTAACGTTAGTAAGCAACCTTGTTTGTCAAGGTCTTTTTTTGCTACATATGTCCTATTTATAAATATATTTTCATTTTTTCTAATAAAAATTTAAATGTATAAATACTTAGATATGTACTTGAGGCCGTCGTGGCGTGTGACTGTGACCTCAACGGTTGTGGGTTCAATGCATACTTGGGGGAATGAA
>DWMZ01003607.1:0-12550 GCA_018249855.1 Eueides tales michaeli | reverse complement strand
AAAAATGAAACATATAATAACGTGTAACCGTCACCCAAAGAACACCAGGTAGTGTTCCTTTTTTATAAAGTTTAATTTATTTCTTACATTATGGAATGGCAATGGTTCATATATTTTTTTTATATTTATTAAAACTAGACTTAAGTGACTATATAGATATGGCATATAGGATGACCCAAATTGTGATAGACAGTCAGGATGAGATAGTCAACATCCTAAGCGACTTGTTGAGGTAATTAACGATCGAATCGATTGGCTGAATATGTGGTATTACTATGATGTCCCTATTAGCCATTGTATACTAGTCACATCCCAATCCCCCAATGACGTGAATTCTAGAGTGGTATCGAGGCTTTCCAACTTCTCAAGCATTCCTTTTCCAGCATCACGCGTACGTACTATGATAGGGTCATTGTTGGGTGTGTTGAAGTTAAGGTTGTCTGTTCGTCAGGTTTCCTCCTTATTTAATTCCACAAAGCCGATTGTAGCATTGTACGCCTCCATATATATATATATATACCAGATCATATGTTGACAGATTCATTCTTTATTGATTTGGCGCGTTCATTCTCTTCTTTACTCACATGTGCCCTTAGTCAAAAAAGTCTTATTGTACTCCCTTCTGCTCTGATATTTTCTTACATTTCCTTGAGTTTCTCAATAATTCCAGTGATAATCTAGAATTGCTTAGGATCTTAACTATATCCTCACTGTCTACAACAATTTGCCTTATATAAAGCGTCAAGTTCTAATTGGAAGACAGTGTATAATTTTTCCTACATCCAAGTAGGAAAAAGTTTGCTTTATTAGTTTCCTTTTCGACTTCTCACTTTATCTAAGTGAGGGTTGCTCCTACTCTCTCATCTTACTACATACACTACTTATAACTGAGACATAGGTAACAGTTACGGTAGTAGCTGAAAGGTTTATATTTGGAGAAGTGACTAATATATAACGTCCATCCGTATTTACATAGAATACGAAGAATATAATTGTAGCTAGAGACTTAAATAGAGCATGTAGCTGCTATATAAAAGCAACATATATTTATAAACAGCAAGAGCGACGTGGGGTCCAAACCCAGAAGTCACAAGAATCATCTACGTGGCAGTCATGGAACCCATAAAGGCATATTCAGCAAGTGCCTGGTCTCATTTAATTGACATGCAGATGATCTGAGACTGGTTAGATACGGTCCAGCGAGGCTTTGTCCGAGAGACCTGCAAAGCATACAGAAACGTACCTTTAGAGTCTGCTCTGGTGCCTGCACGCGACTATTCTTAATGAGAAAAAATATTGTGTAAGATCTAGTTCCCGTTGGAAAAAGAACTTGAAAAAAAAAAGTAATTACTTTAGCCATCCGTATCCATCAATTCATATAACAATCGACTTTGGAAACTAGTGTTAAAACACTTCATTTTCCGTATTCTATCTCTCCCTCACTCGACGCGTGAAAAACGGAGTGTCTTATTTAAAACTGATTTTCTAAGTTCTCTATGCCTACATAACGCTTTTTTTATCTTAGATACTATGCGGTTATAACTGCACGTGGGTTCCTTGTCGAGACGGGAAGGTGCCCGCGGGGGCCGTGGTGGGGGGGCGCAGTGAGGACGGGGAGGTGCTGTACGTGGGGCGCGCGGGGAGGGACGGACACCTCATACCTGGGAAGGTATGGTACGACCGACGAGTTGTGGCCGTTTTGAACTTGGTTGCAGATGCTGATTGATTTATTTCTGACATAAATATGCGCGGCGCTGACAAATGTTAATTCAAGCCGAAATGCCTTGAGAACCTTTCCTCTAAACCTTTCCTCTAAATTTTTGAGGCGTTGCATTTTGAGTGGTGGAACTCAACGCCGCGTTTTGTCTCTTTTTCAGAGCGGGTAAATGAAAATATTAAATATTTTACTACCCTTAGTTTTAGTCAAATTTTATGAAAATCAGATTTAGATTAACAGCTTGAATGCTACAAGCACTTTGCCAAGATGAGGCAGTGTATTTTTTGTTTGTTTTTTTTTTTATAAATTATTAAATTTTCTTATAGATACAGCCCTCGCACCGTTGTTGTTACATCCCTTATGAAGAACGAGAGATAACTGTGAAGAAGTACGAAGTACTCGTCGTTCCCATCACTGATGACAGGCCCGTGCTCACATCACTAAGTGACAGTGACAGTGACAGCTTTCTTGATGTGTAATTTTTTGTTCATTAATGTTGTTAAGCTTCACGCTGTATCCCGCATATGACAGGGTAGGCAGAGGGAACTTGGGAACCTAGTGTTAAGACACTCCGTTCCGTTTTCGTTTCTCACTTTTCGCCGAATTTGTGGCATTGCGTGTTGAGTGGCGGATCTTAACGCCGTTTTATTTATAGAGAGAAAAAATGCAAAACATTAAATATATAAATTGAAAATATTGAAAATTTCATTTCCTCAAGTGGGGATCGACCCACAACCAGCCGCTTACAGTCACACGCTTGTGCCGCTGCGCCACAACAGGCCTCTATTGTTATTAAGTGCGTAATTAAATGATTAATATTACTGTTATTGAAATTTATAATTATGTTATATTTAAAAGTGTATAATATTTTTAAAACATTAAAGATGAGGTCGTTCCGTAGCACAAGCGTGTGACTGTAAACGCGACAGGTTGTTGGTTCGGTCGCCATTCGGGGAAATGAAATATTTATCTAAGCGCGGCGTTGAGTTCCGCCAAGTGGAGAACGGAACGGAGTGTCTGAACACTAGGTTGCTAAGTTCCCCTCTGCTTACCCTCTTATGGGACACAGAGTAAAGTTACAAAAAAAATGAAATATAATCTGATATATATAATGAAAATGAAAAAAAAAATGTAATAATATTATGTAACAAAAGTTGAACTGTTTTAAGTATTCTCTCAATTTAAATAAAAGTTATATATTTTTTTAATAAAATATTTTTCATTTCTTGGTGGTCAAACTTTACTTACTAGCAACCCCCTCGCGGCTTCGCCCGCTTGAAATATTTAATTATTAATTTACTAATCTACGATATTTTCGTATTGTAATAACATTTTTTTTCTAATTACATTACAATTTTTAAAAAATATATCATCAAAATAATATATTATTAATTTAATTACGTTATTAATTATAACAATAGAGGCCTGTCGTAGCGCAGCGGCACAAGCGTGTGTCTGTAACCGACAGGTGGTAGGTTCGATCCCCAGTCGAGGAAATAAAATATTTAATATTTTCAATTTAAATATTTAATATTTTTATTTCTTTGCACTACTAACAAGGCAAAACGCGGCGTTGAGTTCCGCCACTCAACACGCAATGCATCAAATTCGGAGGAAAGAGGGCAACAGAAGTGGTACGGAGTGTCTTAACACTAGGTTGCCAAGATCCCTCTGCCTACCCTGCCATGTGCGGGATACAGCGTGAAGCTGACTTGAGTTGAGTTTATTAAAAAAAAAGTTTCAGCCAATTCAATATAGTAATTTTGCATACATTATTTAAATTGACATAACTTTTTTCTTTATTCAATCGGCTGATTGGTAGAAAATATTATTAAACAAAACAACTATAGTGAATACCGCAATTAAATTGGTTATGGCGTTTTTGAGATCAGTGTGAACGAAGCACAGGCACAAACTTTTTAAGATCATTGTCTTTTTGATCTTATCATATTATTAAGTGAAAATAATATTTTTACTCTCTCTCTATTTATTCTCATGTACAGACACAGTTTCATTACATTTTTATTATAAGCATATCTGTATTCTTAATAAAAGCAATACTTTTTTTTTTCAAAGGAAGTCTTTAAATTATATTTTATATCCAATAATTTTAGGTTTTGAGTAATAACTATCTTTTTTTATAATAACAATAATTGATTTTATTGATCAATAACTTTTGGTTATTGTTCTATTAAATTGGAAACTCAGCTATAACAAGTTTTTAGTGTCTTTCGTTTTGTTTCACCCGCAAAAAAATACCGTAGAGGCCGTCTGACATGATAGGTTTCGCCTTTTAGCCTCGCTTTGTATTTCCAGATATTATAAATCTGGCGAAAAGTAATAATTGTAAAGACAGATGCGAGTCATATAGCTTATGCAGTAGTCGAGTGCAGCACTATTCAATATGCATACGGTTATATATGGCTCTTTCGGAGAGGAGGTAGCGTGATCGAAGACTGTCTTCCTTCTGGTTGATGGTTGGAGGTTGCGCGAGGTAACTTTCCTTTGAAGGACTACCACGTAAGTGGTAGGAGGCCAGACCTGCCAATGGTCTCTGCGACCGGGGTAAAACCCGGAAGCAGGTATACTGGCACCACCTGTCATAATCTTTGAGTTGGTACATGGGGTATATATAACACGTCTTTCTCTTTCGAGACTAATCTATTTATGTTATACAGTAGGTATAACATAAATAGATTAGTCTCGAAAGAGAAAGACGTGTTATATATGGTAAGTGTATTTTAAATTGCTGAATTGTAAACGGGACCCCCTGGGATCTAGCTCAGTATTTCGACTTAAAATAGCGTCACTCATAAGACGACAGTGGCAAGAGTCGCTCATACTATTAAATGGTATTTCTATTTTTACTATTTCTAAGTGCTATACTATAACCATAATTAATATATCTGTCTGACGTGAGAAACTTCACAGTTTGGCCTCGCTTTGTATTTTTAGATGTTATAATTTCAAAAGTTTATGGTCATTGTGATGAAAGGTGCGAGTCTAAAAGCGCATGTAGGTATAGTGGAGTGCAGTAATATTCAATATACATAAGTATGGCGTCGGTGGGTTATAAAATAATTGGCGCAGTAAAGCGTACTTGGTATCGCGATCAACTGTACATCTTATGGGGCAGGGCATTGGCGGAATGTGGGCATTTCAGTACTTTCAGGTAGTTGAAATAACCATTTTCAAATATATTTTTCAAAGAATGAACTAATACATTGCGTATGATTCTAAAAACATGTATATTATGAAGTAAGTTAGGTTTAGGTTTAAAGACATCGCGGTGGCGTCCTTCTGCATGGACGTGATGTCGCAGAAGGAAACTGCGGAAAGGGTGAGGGAGATCTTTGCTCCCTTCTCCGGCCGCAGAAGGCGCACAGGACGCAGGAGAAGGGCGGACAACGCCCTTTTCCGGCCCCCATGAATGGGTCCAGGGGCGAGGGACTTGGGGAAGTCCTCGCCCCCTATTCGATAGACCCGTGTAGCAGGCGCGCGCCCCTGGGACGATGCACGGGTTAACACACCTCACTAACCCGCGCAGGAGACGAGGCCCGGATAGACCCGGCCAGCACTAGTGAGGGGCAGACACCGGGGTGGTTTTAGCTGGTAAGAGTCCGGCACGCCCCTGCGTTTTTACCCTAGACGGAGGTAGTCCATGAGGATTTCCCCCCATAAAAAAAGGCTTAAAGACATTTATTCTCAAAAAAGACATTACATCACTTACATGAGAACATAATTGTAAACGTTATTGATCTATACATTCTTTGTCGTACTGATACATACATGCTTACGTTAATGATACATACATTTTTTGTGGTACTTTGTTAAATTAAAGAAAACAATACACAAAACATTATTTCAATTATATAACCAACCAGCCCTTCAACTAATTCAGACAAATGCTTTTTGAATAAGTATATCGAGTTGATATATTTTTTTTTGAGGGTAGTTTGTTATAAGTTCGTGCACTATTGCAAGTTATTGCCAGTAGGCCAAGCTTGGTAAGAGTTTTAGGTATAACTATGAGACTCGCACGTCGAGTGCGGGGGCGCCCAAACTTTTTGCTACTATTAAATTGTAGTTTGGTGTGAACATTTTTATTATGTATGAAAATGCAGGTGCTATAATTATACAATTGTTTTATGCTCATTAAATTAGTTTCACGATAATATTTTTTAGTTGCGAGTGCGAAAATCAAAATTGTATAACATTTTTTTTATTTTATTTTGTACAATTTGTAATTTGTCTAATCGTGTTTTGGAAGCACTTCCCCAGATTTCAATTAGATATAACAAATGTGGTTTTATGAGAGAATTATATAATGTGTTTCACATAATTTACGTTAAAAACGTAAGTTACTACTTCATTATATACATACATGTTTTTAGAATCTAACTAATATACTTTCATAATATACATGTTTTAAGAAACAAGGATTTTATATAAGAGAAACATATTGTGTAAAAATGGTATGTATAAGTACCATATATTCCGACTCTTGTTTTCAAATATTGCTGGAGTTTTGAAATAAGCTCTCAGTGTGCGTGTCAAGGGAATCCTGATGTCATCTGAAAAGCAGTAGTTGACGCAAAATTACGGCAATTTTTATATAGATTGCTTTTTCAACCTCATGGGAGTCCTCTGCTTTATAGGAATGTGAAAGTTTATTTCCATTTTAAAGTTTTATACGTTTTTGGAAATACTATTTCAACAATATTCAGCAGTAGTCTGTGGTCACACGCGGTGGTAGACTGAGGTGAACTCCGTCTGTCAGTTGACATAATTATTATATTAAACTACCGCCAATGATTTCTTATCCTCGCGTATTACTGCCCTGGATTCTTGCTGAATGAGTTTACTGTGTCTGGTCCTCTGGTGTGGTAGGTTTGAGACTTTTATTTTTTAAGGGTGGGTCCTAGGTAAGTAGAAAATTAATTAATATATATAGAAAATTAATCAGGTAGAAAATTTTCAGCCATCTTCTCTATTGAAATTAATATATTTTCGTATTTCAAATGCCTCGCGGATCATTATTTTTTCCTTTTTTTAAAAAAAAACAAGGCAAACGAGTATATGGGTCACCTGAAGATGAGTGTTCACCGCCGTGCACGACTCTGTGTAACATTAGCGGAGCTACAGGTGCGTTGCCGGTCGTTAAGGTGGATTGGCACCGGGGTCGGGCATTGCCAAATGCAAAATGCAGTTGCCAAAGCCGTAGTAGCTTAACGTCCTTTTTGTGGTGGTAATAATCCCTTTTAACCTGCCCATGCGTGTTGTCATTGCTGACAACGTGACTCTCCCATACGTACTTTGGTCGCCTCTTACGACACCGTCAGTACCAGAGTGATTCTATTCTAATACGTTCTGAATTTCACACGGCAAAAATTTGTTTCTATAGCATCTATTACATGCCAATTCTTTACATCGAAGGTGTTTTCCTACACCTATAACACCGATACAATCAAGTTTATATACATACACCTGCACTTACTGGTCTCTAAGGATTGGCTGACTATCTTGTAAGGCTTAAATATTGTTTTAATGTAGGCTCTTCTAAAAATGCTGCCAATTTTATCTGTAACCCCTTTACATATGGTAAAAGTATCGGCTGCCTCTCAATTGTGGGTGGCTTGTTGGTTTTATTACAACGCTGGCGAAGAACTGGCAGCCTGTTCTGATGAAGGGCAGTTTTCACCTGTCAAAGCTCGTCCTCTTGGAGTCCCGCGTCGCAGAGGTGGTAGCTTCTCTGAAACAAAAACAAAAAGTTAGAGATAAAATTTTCAACTCTCAACACGGCGAAAGGAAATTATTTTTTTTATATTTTATATATTTTTTTTCTTTAGCTTTGCGCTATATCCCGCACAAGGCAGGGTAGGCAGTGGGAACCCGGGAACCTAGTGTTAAGACACTCCGTTCCACTTCCCCACATTCCGCTGAATTTGAGCGAAGAAATGAAACATTAAATATTTAAATTGTAAATATTTAATAATTCATTTCCTCGAGTGGGGATCGAACCCACAACCTGTTGGTTACAGTCACATGCTTTTGCCGCTGCGCTACGTGGCCTCAATTTTCTTTCATATTTCTTTATAATAGTTTTATTAATATTATCTGAGTAACATTTAATGGGTAAATATGGAATAAAGTCTTTTGAACGATGCATTGCGATACTTCCTCTCAGGCTCTACATATATAGAATAGAATGTATGTACTTAATATGAAATAATGTTTCATTTTTTCGCTCTAGTAATAAGGTAATGCGTGGCGTTGAGTTCCGCCACTTAACACGCAATGCCTCAAATTCGGCGGAAAGTGGGGAACGGAAGTGGAACGGAGTGCCTTAACACTAGGTTCCCGGGTTTCCTCTGCCTACCTTGCCTTGTGCAGGATACAGTGTGAAGCATAAAAAAAAAACAAAGAATACTTCATTTAGCGTCTCTAATTAATTCTGTGCGATTGAATTATATGTACATAGACAAGAAGCGATGTATGTATATGATTTGACTTGAATAGGATAATATTTTTATTATGATTTCGTACCCCTAAAAGAAACAAGGCCCTTATAGGAAAACGTTTTGCTGTCCGTCTGTATTTCAGTCAAGAGCTCGAGATCAGGTGGTGGTATCGAGCTGAGATTTTCTTCAAATATTTATTTGTCCCAAAGCACAGAAAAAATAACGTTACTAAGTCGAGACAAATAAAAGACATCGCCTATGCTACATTTTGTATGAAATTCGGCGCGTAATGAAAACCTTTATATGCTACTACTGTACTTACCTCAATTTAGTTTTGTGCTGTATCTCTAGCGGGATACCCAGAGAGGACGAAGCGCCAAACACTACGGTCTTGGCATACCTCTTTCACCTCGTACACGCTCTCCGGTGTGACTGTAAATGCTACAGGTTGTGGTTTCGATCCCCGCTCGAGGGACATTTAATATTTACAATTTTAATATTTATTGTTTTCATTTCTTCGCTGTAATAATAAGGCAAATCGCGGCGTTGAGTTCCGCCACTCAACTTAAATGTCTCAAATTGTGCAGAAAGTTGGGAACGCAACGTTGTGGCTTTCCCTCTGTTTACTACTTTGTGTGCCGAATACAAATTCAAATTTCAAATTCAAATATTTTAATTAAAAATAAGAAGTTACAAGCCTCGTTTTTTGAACGTCAAACAATTTACTACCAGTTCACTAAAGTTACTGCCTCAGACCTGAGAAGAACCGGCGAAAGAAGCTCAGCGGGACATGTCTTTTTTTAATCAAAAGTTTACATCATATAATTATAATTGACAATGATACATTTGAACTAGCCTGGAGCAAGTATTTTATTGCCAAGGCGTGTTATCGTTTATAAAATCGTTAATATGGTAATAACCTTTAACACACAAACGTCTTTGTAGTAAATAAATAAATGTAAAATTCTAGTAGGCGACGCCGCGACGAGAGCACTATTTATACATAAATATAAATGATTTTATTCTTAACTACCATCATTTTGTCTTCTTTAAGTGAAGAAAGAACTTATATAAATGTAAAATTTAAAAAACATATAAAAATTTGAACGAAGCGCTCTGACAAACTGATTCGTTAGGTAGTCAGAGCGCTTGGACGGATTCCAAGAGGTGCGGGTTCAAATTCTGCTTCGTTCAAATTTTTATACGTTTTTAAATTTAATATTTGTGTTTCCTAAGTGTGGAATAACACTTTAAAAATAGTAAAAATATGAAGAAAGAAGTTTCTTATATATTTGTAAAATACACAAGTCGAAACGGCGCTGTGGTTACTAAACAGAATTCATTGAAAACATATTGTAAAAGTGACCTGGTATCATATCTGTACTGAATTGCTGTAACTTTTTATGTAAGCTTTAACAATATGAAAATATGTGGGTAACCTTTTATAGATGTTATGGACCTTCCAGGTACTACGTTACAACTTCAGGCCTCTCATGGCGCGTTTACAGTCACACACGGTAGTGAGTACGATATGAAATATTTGATGTTTTCAATTTGAATACTTACTGTTTAAATTCCTTCACTCTGGTATCAAGTCAAAGCGCGGCGTTAAGTTTCGCCACTCAAGATACAATGTTTCAAATTCAAATTCGGCGAAAAGTGGGAAACAGAACAGAGTGTCTTACAGCATCAATTTTTATTATTTTAGGACTAATGAGTTTATTCAAATTAAGGTTTCATTACCAGGTCAACGATACGCTCTTTGTTGAATTTGTAGACAAAGTTATTGATATTTATTCAGATTTTACATTTTGTAGATTTTTATTTCTCAAAATACAAATAACTATTAAATAAAAACTTAGTCTAGAAACATTCCACTTTCCGCTTATCGAGACACTCCGTGAAAGTATTAGGTATAGTAATTTCCCCTTAGTAGACTTCATATTCATAATCTTTGCAGTTACACACACTGTCCTTCTACGCATCTCATATTTCTTTGAAGAAAACAGATAGAAGCCATTTTGAAGTTGTTTTCTTAATTTCCAATCCATTTAGAGTAAAAACATGCAAGCGTGGTGGAAATCGTCGACATTTTTACATATATGAATAGAAAATATTCTTTTTTCTACATTCTTAAGGCTGAAATTTAAATTCAAAATCATGCTGCAGTTTTTCTAAAAAATATACATATATCTATATAATATATAATAATGAATAAAAACTAAACTCTGTAGGCGAATTACTAAAACAAAGCATAGACGTTGAGCCTTTGAAATAACGCACCTTTGTTTCAGACTGTAAAGTGGTTGGTTGTGGTTTCTATCTCGAGTCTAATCTTATTGTATTTTAAATATTTTAAACATTATTGTCACATTCATTGTAAATGTGACAATGATATTGGTATGGTGAGGAGAGGACAAGAGGTGGAGGTTCACCACACAGTTTTTCGAAATCGGGTGGTAAGTGGAGAATGGCGTGTCTTCACATTTAGTTCTCACTACCTACCCCGCTACGTAACTTCAGGAAAATTTACACTTTCTTACACTACGTCTATTGAAACGTCCAAGAAATATATGTGAAAGTAATGAACATAATAACATAAATATACGAAGTCTTCATTATGTACTCGTTATAAATATAAGATAAGTATATAAGCTTTTTTATTTTGTGTGAGAATAATATTGACTTAGAATACTCCTGTTTGAATTTGAAAATATGAAATATTTCATTTCCTCGACTGGGGATCGAACCCAGAACCTGTCGGTTACAGCCACACGCTTGTGCTGCTGCGCCACGACAGTCCTTTCTAATAAATATTGTACCTTGTAATTTACTAAGGCTTTAAAACTCGTAGACAATCGTCATTGGAAGTAGTCGTCGGAATGATTGTCTTTTCTCTCTGGGGATCAATCACTTGAAATATTTCTACAGGACGAGAATTTTGATCTTTACTCAATACATAAAACAAGAAGAAAGTACTACGGCGTTTGAGTGTACGAATGCTATATAAAATATCGCAAACGTGAAATATTCCACAATAAAACCTTTGTAACATAATGTTGTTTTCGTTAGAAATCGCTTGTTTATCTATATGTAAAGTTTGTCGTATTACAGCTAATAATATACCATGCATGCTTACCGTTAATGTGATCGTATAGTTGAAGAGACGTTTTTCATTATAGTGGGGTACGTAAAAGTCTTAATGGGAATGGAGTGTCTTAAAAGTATGTTCTAAGATTTCTTCTCTCTTCTTCTCTCGTAAAAGCAATTTTTATGCTGAATTTATATATTTCATGTTGACTGTTTCAAAGAATATAATATATAATATTTTTTATTTTATCTTATAGGATTAAATAAAGAATTGAATTTGATATATCTAATTGAAGAGACTGATGACAGTATACAACATAAAAGAGGTATGCCGAGACCGCAGCGTATGGCGCTCCGTTCTCTCTGCCTACTCCGCAAAAGAAGCTGCAGCTAAGAAGAAGAATTCAAATATTTTTCATATAAAATAACTGTTCTTAGTTACCACTCACAAAGTAGAATTAATAAAGATTAGATCAAGATAATCTTATGTTTTTTTTCAGCTTATCTAAGATAATCTTAAGTTTTTTTTACACAAATTCATAACACAATTTATAAAATGTAACAATATTTTTTGTACAAATCTATGATAGTTTTACTCGAGCATGTCGCACGTCGACTCTCATTCCTTTTTGGTCGGACTGAAAGTGAATGACAGAACACTGCAGCATCCGTATCCTTTAAACAAAATTCTAAGAATTTCAAAGTTTGAAAAATAAAATCTCAAAGTTAAAAAAACTACACGTACATATTTACTATGAAATACCATATACTTTATATTTAAACAATGGAACATTACAGATGAAACTATAGCATATGAACAGGATATAAGGTGCGTACATTTCCTATTTTCAGGTTAAATTATCGAAGCGCTAAAATACTTGTATTTCACTAATAAATATGCGCACAAAGTACTTCCACTAGAACACGTCTCAGTAAAGTAAACGTTGGTAATTTGTGAGAGCGTTTATTACCAAAAGAGAATTCTAACGATGTTTGAAATCGCTATAATTTAGGAAAGGGATTTGGACACATAAAGTAGGTAATACGATTTCAAGGGCTTACTCGAAATTTAATACTTTTTATTTCTACAAGTTTTTTAGGATTGCTATTTAAAGAGATCATTTCAGCTTTGATTTTTTTTTATTGTAATATATGTTGTTATATTTACCGCAATTATTACTCACTCAGCTTCACGCTGTATCCCGCACATGGCAGGGTAGGCAGAGGGAACTTGGGCACCTAGTGTTCAGACACTCCATTCCACTTCCATTCCCCACTTTCC
>DWMZ01003606.1:0-12550 GCA_018249855.1 Eueides tales michaeli | reverse complement strand
AAATATTAAATATATATATATATATATATATATATATATATATATATATATATATATATATATATATATATATATATATATATATATATATATATATATATATATATATATATATATATATATATATGATGTACTATAGCGACAGACAAATTATACAAAATGTTGTCATAAATTGTATTCTGATGTATAAGCTATATTGTAAAGTTTAACCGAAATCCGTTCAGTAGTTTTTGCGTGAAGGCACGTCCAATTACAGACTGTCACGTTTATAATATTAGTGTAATATTCTCAAAGATGATTTCAGATTTGAGTAAAGTGGATAAATTACTATTATACCTTGAAAAGGGTAGGCAGTTCGATTTTTAATATTGAAATTGAAGTGTACTAAAATATTAATTTCAATGTAATAAAGACATAATAAATGTTTAAAATTAAATATATTGTTTCATTTCCTTTTGAGAAAGTAACTTTTGTTTTTTCAAGTTCACGCTGTTTCGTAAATGGTAGGGTAGGCAGAGGAAACTCGGGATCCTGGTGTCAAGATACTCCGTTCTATAGACCTTATCTTGTTATATGAACGAAGAAATGGAAATATTAAATTGAAAATGTTAAATATTTGCTCGAGTGGGATCGAATCTACGACCTGTCACGCTTATAGTCACACGCTTGTACCCCCGCACTATGTCATGCCGCAAATTTTAATATACAATATGCAAATTAAAAAAAAATATATAATAAATGACAACATCATTTTCCAATAAATTTATTATTTTACAAAATATACATAACTATTATTAAAAACATATTTACTTACTTACTTATTTACCTCCACTCTATATCCGTGGCAGACAGGAAGAACGGAGAGCCAAACGCTACGGTCTCGGCATATCTCTTTCGCCTCGTCCACTATCATCAACCTTTTCATACATGCCCTCCGGGGGGGGTCCATGCTTTTCACGTGACCCTCCACCAGTATCTAATGTGTTTTCGAAGGTCAACAGAAGTCTCCCCCTCCGTCTTTTACCACTCACTTCATAAATCTTATTTACCATTCTCTCATCACTTTTCGTTCGACGTGCCCAAACCACCTAAGCACGTTCTTCTTCATTCTGACTTTGACATCCACGCTAGTACCTACCATTCTGTGTATCTCTTCATTTGGTATGCGATCAGCTAAATTAACTCCGCATATCCTACAGAGAGATCACATCTCTACAGTATTCATCTTTTTTTACATTCTTCTTCTGTTTCTTCTGTGTGTACGGCCAAACGCGCAGTTATGCTGACGTTTGGCCATCTCAACAATGCAGCTAAGGCATCGTTGACTCTGTTACCTGCAGCAATACGCCTTTCCACATCCATTTCCTAACTTCCGTCTCTACTAAACGTACTTCCCATATATACGACCACATTCACTTGTTCTAATATCTTATCAGTCACGCTGTTCTTGCATTCCATTCGGTATTTATATATAATGTGCAATTTTTTTTTTTTTAAAAAAGGAAATTTTAATTGGCATAACCCAATTTTATCTGTAAATTTAATTTTAATTATTATAAAAAACATATAAATATATAGAAAATGATTATTAAACACTTTTTAGGTTAAATATATGCATAATATTTAAATATAATTAATAATTATCAACATTGAGGTGTGGCATTATTAAAAAAATACACTTAACGTAATAAAATCATAATTATTTTAAATTTATGAATTTTATCATGAACGTTAATAGTGAAGACACGAGGGAAGTATCATTGCCATCGATTATGTTGAATTTTTAATTTCTTTTTAAATTAAAGTATCAATGTTGAGGCCTTTTTTAACTTTACGATGTATCCACTAGCCGTGAAGGTAGAGGGAACATGGGAACCTAGTTTAAAGTCAATTCATTTGCTTCCAATCCCCAATTTTCGCCGAATTTGAGGCATAACCGTCCTGAGTGGCGTTGTAAGCAAGAGGCATGCAACGTTTTTGAGAAACTATCTAATATTTGTATTAATATAATTCATAAAGTTAATTTTCTCCTAGATGAAATTTTTATAATTTTCAATTTAAATATTTAATGTTTTCATTTCTTCGCTCTGGTATTAAGGCAAAGCGCGGCGTTGAGTTCCGCCACTCAACACGCAATGCCTCAAAAATCGACGGAAAGTGGGGAACGGAAATGGAACGGAGTGTCTTGGCTCTAGGTTCCCGGGTTCCCTCTGCCTACCCTGCCTTGTGCGGGATACAGCGTGAAGCTAAAAAAAAAAGAAAAAAAATCTCTATGATCCTTATGATGGAAAGGATAGTAGTAAAACAAAGAGGAGGAGATCTCGGTCGAACTTTGACAACACAGTATCTACGATACTGGAGGAAGGTCACGTAAAGAGCATGAGGACCACCCGGAGGTCATGCAACAAGAGGTTAATGACAGTGGACGAGGCGAAACAGGTGCGCCGAGATCGTAGCGCAGCTGGATTTGAAAATTCAATACTTTATTTCCTCGACTGGAAGTCGAATTATATTTTCCATAATTGTCTTTAATATTGAGAATTTAAGACTTTATTACCCATTACTATATCGAGGTCTGTCGTGGCGCAGTGGCACGGGCGTGTGACAGTACAGGTGACAGGTTGTGGATTCGATATCTACTTGAGAAAATAAAACATTTAATACTTTCATTATAAATATTTAATGTTCTCATTTCTTCGCTCGGCGTTGAGTTTCGCCAATGAACACGCAAAGTCTCAAATTCGCCATAAAGTGAGGAACGGAACGGAGTGTCCTAACACTAGGTTCCCAAGTTCCCTCTGCATACCCTACCAAGTGCATGATACAGCGTGAAGACTATAAAAAGAACAAAACGAAAAAAACATTATCGATAATTTTATTCATACAAACATACCGCACATATAAATGTTTACAAACTCTACATTTTATATATTTTTAGGTATTAAAATATAATAGTATATATCGATTATTGCATACAAACATTACACATTGGGTGGCGCAGCTTAACGCCGCGTTTAGCCTCGGTCGGGAATCGAACCCACTACATTCACTTCCGCCACTAAGACTTAAAAGATATATATCTAGTTAACATATTCACAACAATGTTATGATATTGAATATTTAAATATAAATAGTAACACAATTTCACGCTCGATCACGCGTTGTTTCACTCTTTAACCCGCATAGCAGGATAGAGAACATAACGCAAGGATTGGAAAAATTGCGTGTAGAGTGGCGGAACTCAACGCCGCGCTTTAAATGAGATAGATATGCCCTTTATCATGATAAGTTTTTTTATAACCTACCCACAAACGCACACATAATTTCATAATAGTGAATTAAAATATTATTACAATATTAATCCCCATTCGAGGAAATGAAATATTTAATATAGAATATGTATTTTCAATTTAAATATTTAATATTTTCATTTCTTATCTATTGTACAAATTCGGCGGAAAGTGGCAAACGGAAGTGGAACGGAGTGTCTAAACACTAGGTTCCCAAGTTCCCTCTGCCTAACCTGCCATGTGCGGGATACAGCGTGAAGCTGAGTATAAAAACAAAAAGTTTCTTAAGTTATTATAGGCAAAAAATAAATTTATCTCATTTAGAATGACGTTTACAATTATTATATATATAAATATGTTTTTCTAATATAAAAAGTGTCTTTTTTTCCAAAGGATAATTAGATAATAAAAATAATTAAATTCAGCTTCACACTGTATCCTACACATAGCAGGGTAGACAGAGGGAACCTGGGAACCTAATGTAAAAAGACTCTGTACCCTTTTATATATATATATATATATATATATATATATATATATATATATATATATATATATATATATATATATATATATATATATATATATATATATATATATATATATATATATATATATATATATATATATATATATATATATATATATATATATATATATATATATATATATATATATATATATATATATATATATATATATATATATATAAATTTAAGTAGTAGCCTTATCTAACTGAGCCAGCTGGTGTGCCAGACGTTCTTCCCTGGCTCTTCTCGCTTGACCTAACGCTCTCTTCTCAGCAAATTGATCTACAAACGTTTCTACGGGAATTTTACCTGTAATTATATAGAAATCAATATTAATTTTTATATATCTGAAAGGAATTAATCCCGCACATGGCAGAGTAGACAATGGGAACTTGGGAACCTAGTGTTAAGATACATGTATTCCCCAGTTTCATTTTACTTTAGGGTGACTTCCCTCAAGTAATCATTGATCCTGTGCAAATTAGACACCTCTAACGACTTCTAATTTTGTTAATTGTGTAAAACCGTTGGTTGTGGGTTCAAATCCTAAAATGCGGCATTAAGTTACAAAAATCAACACAAAATTTTGGCGAAAACTTATGATTAGAATGCTGTAACATAAAATTAATTTAGGACTTTTTTGTCACTGTATTGAAAAAGATATAAAAACAATTAAATGCAGCGTTCACTTACACCACTTAACACACAATACCAAAAACTATAAAATAGGGAATCCTAATAAGAAAATTCCACATACTTACCATACAATATGCCTAAACCAACAAAAAAAAACGAAAAAGTAGCGGGATAGTGTGTGAAAAGTGAAAAAAAAAAGCCATACCTAATAAAAATTGTTCCGCAATAGTCTCAGCATCCTCATCAGCTTTCAAAGCGGCTTCCCTCAGGCAATCTTTGATCCTATGCGGATCGTACATCTCAGATAACTTCTGATGTTTTCTATTCAACTCTTCGTACGCCATCTTCATTTGTACTATAGTTGATATTTTATCTAGAACGTCCGTTTTTAAATTGTCTAACATTTGTTGCTTCAATATATTGTCTTGGGCTATTTTTTCTATGTTCGTCATCAGTTCTTCTGTTTCAAGGTCGAGTTCTATTAATTGCGGGTTTGTTTCTAGAAGTTTGTCCTAGAATTTGGTAAATATTATTAAAAATATTAATAATATAAGTGCCCAGCAATGGAGAAAGAAAATTATTAATTTATAAAACATAAAAATTTTGTAGCAGCGGGATTTGAAGCCGTGCCTCTTGGAAGTTGGTTTGGTCAGGTGCAAATCTAGCTACATTCAAAATTTTATATGTTATCTAAATAAGTATGTTTCTTTTCTATTAATTATTAGTCAAAATAATTTAAAAATTAGTAAAAATAATTGAATATTAGTAAAAATAATTGAAAATTAGTAACAATAATTGAAAATTAGTAGAAATAATTGAAAATTAGCAAAAATTATTGAAAATTAGTAAAAATAATTAAAAATTTATCAACAATTAGGAAAAAAAATTGTGAATTCTTATCATTTCTTTATTCTACTAAAATAAAATGCATCGTACAGTTTTGCAAATCTATGGGATATGATCGAAATCTGAGAACTAATTTCAGACAATCAACTTCAAAGCATTTGTTGCTTTTCAGATCTATATTATGTTAGTAGTAATTTTATAATTAACTAGCGACCTACCCGTTTGACTTACTTCAATTATAATACATGTTCAGTAATCTCTTTATTATGCTAACAATATTATCACTTTTAACACACTAAAACACTAAAATTTTGTAGCGATTTTATCTAACCAAATATCATAAATTGCCATAACTTCTTTATTTTTTAACCAATTTAATTAAAACAAGTAAATGTTGAAGGAAGGTGAAAGGTGAAAGTTGCATTTAGACATACAAATGCACAGAAATTACTATTTCGTGCCCTAATATATTAATAAAATCTCCCATCTACAGAAAGTGATCAGTTACAGATTTATAATAAGTATAGATATAAATTATGTGTGTATGCATCGGACAGAATCATTCTTATCATTTCCACCCTCAAGTAATATTCACCAATAACATGTATTGTCAATGTTATTGCAAGAAGTGTTATTTTTTCAAAATAATTAGTTAAGAATTAAATATCCCTTTCTGGTGGTGCAATGATATTTCTATTGACAAGTACACTGAGTCATTAAAGGAGTACAAACTTTAAAATACCTTTTGAAAGAATTTTGTTACATCTGTCTCCTGTAAAAAAAATACCAAACAAATTGTTGATTATTTGTACCTGTAAATCAGGATTCTCCATTATTTCCTGCAATTCTTCAATAGTCAATTCACCTAGCTCGGGAAACATTAAAGATTGCGCACTATATTGAGATTGAGGGCTTGTATCTGTTGATTTATCTTCATGACACAACAAATTAGGCACAGCTCTATGAAATTCACGTATAATAGCCTGTACTATACGACCTAAGTCTGCATGAGGAGTGTAATTCACTAAGCCTGGTGCTCCAATAACCTGGTTAGAATTTTCAGCGAGCCATGGGTGTGGAAATACTGGATTTACGAAAATATTAGGCTTTTCATTGGGAAAATCTGGCGGTAATACTACATTCAAGCTTAAATTTCGACCTTCAGAACTGAAATCTACTCTGTATTCTGTGCTCTCTTTAATTTCTGTAACATTGTCGTTGAAAATTTTTAGTGTGTCGATTTGTCGTTTTCTTATATCTTGTTCAGTTAGATATTGTCGTGGTAACATACTTGAAAGCTGAAATAAAACAAAATTGAACTATATTTTTTATTCAGTGTCAAGAACTCTACTTACAGATATGCAAATAAAGCACTTGAAATTTTAAAAAATGACAACAGGAAATGGTTATTTTAATATCACACCTCTTTTTTACTATAATATTATTTATCTCGAAATACTTATATTGGATTAATTTAATAGAGAAATAAACTAAAAACAAACGAATCGATATTTTTATTGGAACGTCACTGTCAAATGTCAAAAGTTATTTCTTTTTAAATCGTTCAGAATCTCTTATAATATAAAAACAAATTCAATTAAAGGAAAAACAATCAAATGAATTAGCTAGTTAATAATAAAAATAATATTTAGTTTTAAATAATGAAAAGTATATCCTTGTAATTTTTATTATTATTTACATATGTTATGTTTTATTGGTGCCTGATACAATATAATAGTCATAAGAGAAAAGACAAACCATACATAAGCAAATATTTTTATTTTATCACACAAATAACATTTATCACATATTTAAAGCTTGATTTCAAATAATTTTAAAAAAGGAACATACTACATAGAAAAGTGCAAAGCTTTATAGAACTTAACGTGCCTCAATCATTAGAGTACCTACCTAAAAATATTTTCCTTTTGGTCTGGTGTCTAGGATTCAAAAAGTGAATGTTTGTGTAAAGAATATTTTAAAAAAATTTCAGAATACATTTTGTTTCATTTCTGGCGTGGGCATGAGACTATTTTGGCATGGACACAGCCCACCCGGCCTCTCGTATTCCTACGCCCATGGCCTCAATGCAAAAAACATGTTTTCAAGACATTTTGTCGTTTCTAGTGGTGGAACTAAACATATATTAATATGTGTGAAATTTTATATTCGTATATATAATTATAACGAATTACATAAAATCTTTCCCACAAGCGGTGACCGAACCTACACCCATCACAGTGACCACCGTCCCACTCCGCCACAACACCCTCAATTATTAATTAGCAACCCGAAATATCTAATTACATCCATAATAATAGCACTGTGTAATGACAGCGCGGGCTTCAGCTTAACAAATCGTAACATTATATAATATTTACAATCGCATCTAACGCAACGTTATTTCGTTATAAGTCAAGGTTTTATTATATAACTGTGATTAAGTGATTTTTTAATCTTAGATCTTTATTCATTTTCTCTTTTCTTGTGGTTCACGCTATATCACGCTAAGGGAGCACGGTAGAGAGAACTGAGAGAGGATTAAGCAAGCAGCTTCACGCTTTTCCCGCATAACAGAATAAGTAATAATCTTGGTATTAAGACATATCGTCTTCCTATTTCCGTTTTTTTTAAGACATTACGGGTTGAGCAGCAGAACATAACGCCGTGCTTCGTATACCAAAGGCTTTCCCATCAAAATAAATCATTATGCTAAGAAGGCGATCCCACAGCCAACGCACTCACAGTCAGACCCGCTGTAGTTTACTGAAGCCATTGTAGCACAGTGAGAGTGTGATTGTAAGCGCGACGTTCGTATATTCGATTCCAATTTGAGGAAATAAATTATTTTCTTTTATAATTAAATTTGGGGAACAGAACGGAGTGTCTTAACACTATGTACATCACTGTTAAGTGCATACATACATAGCTGATGCTGATATATTATTTAATTTCATTACTTAATACGTAACGATTTCAAAAGTAGTTTGTGCAAGGAGAAGGGGGTTTCCTAGCACTGGGTTCCCAGGTTCCCTTTGCCTACCCTGCTATATGCGGGAAGCTACAAAATAAAAGAGGTTGCATTTTTTTTTCTATAATCATTTTCATTTATTCATAAATAATAAGCAATTTATTATAAATGAATTAAAACACGGGGTTTTATATTAGTTGACCTTTTGAAAAATAATTGTTAATTAACTGTAGTTAAAGTTAATTCATCACACTGAGATTGAATTAGAAGTGTGATGTGACATTATGTTTTTTTGTTGAGGTCGGTAGTGGCGCAGGGGCACAAGTGTGCGACTGTACACGCGATAGGTAATGGATTCGATAACCACTTGAGGAAATTGAATCTATACTTATTATAAATTTGTAACTGATCACTGCCTGTACATATAGTGAAAAAAACCTCCAATCAATTCTTTTATCAATGTAATAGAGCCCAAAATAGTGATTTTTAAAATTTTTATGTTTGTCTATGCGTTTGTACGCGCTAATCTCAGAAACGGCTAACCAGATTTAAAGCAGTTTTCACTATTAAATTAGGGTAAGTTCGGTTGATAAATAAAAAAGTTACGTCAATTTAAAATATACATATAGTTGGACAATTTCTTTATTCAATTACCGGAAATTTAAATTTTTATAATATATAGATATTATCTTAAAAGTGATAATATTGTTAGAACATGAGAGTAATTGAGCTTAGTAAGTTAAATAGTACAGTTAAAGTCTTCAGTATTTTCAATTCGGCGTCCTTGTAACAAGACATAACGCGGCGTTGAGTTTCGCTACTCAACATTATATGCCTTAAGAATTCGACGGAAACTGCGCTGGGGGAACTGCGCTTAACAAAACTTTTACATTAGGTTCCCATGTTCCATCTGTATACTCTGCTGTGTGCTGGATACAGCGTAAAGCTAAAAAAATATCGTAAACTACCCTAGTGCTTAGTGTACGATCTAGGTACTACCAGGTACAGTGCTACTTCTAGCAATATTAGCGTCGTTTTCTGTTTTCCCTGACAATATAGATTGTTTAAAAAAATAATTTATCAATTTATCAATTGAAAGCTGTCATTGAACCTGTAAATTGTTCCTGAGATTTATCAAACAATATCTTCCAATTTTTGCAAAATCTATTTTGATATCCAATTATTTTGTTTTCTGTTTCATTTTATTATTTGAAATTTTATATTAAAATCCCGAGGCAAAAGCGTACGATTGTAAACTCGAGAAGTTGTAGATTTGATCCTCACTCGAGCAAATAACATATTAAATATTACTAAATTTAAGAACGTATTTAAATTTGAACGAAGCACAATATGAACCTGCGCCGCTTGGAATCCGTCCAAGCGCTCTGATCACTAAGCCATACGTTCTCACCAAGCTCCGTCGAAATTTTTATACGCTTGTTACAACTTATTTATGTTGTTAGCATCTCTGTAGGGAGACTTTTACAAATTTCCGCTACCCAAAGACAATTCGTTAGAATTATCGTTTGGCAAGAGAGAATGCTGTTTATTAAATATTTTTACTATTTATTATATTGAGAATGCTATTTATTAAATAATTTTACTATTTTTAAAGTGTTATTCCACACTTAGGAAAGAAAAATACAAAATTTAAATTTAAAAACGTATATAAATTCCTGCTTCGTTCAAATTTATATACGTTTTTAAATTTAGTATTTTTCTTTCCTAAGCGTGGAATAACACTTTAAAAACAGTAAAAATATTAAATATTTTCATTTTTTCTCTGTGTTAAAAATATATAACAGCGTAACATTAAATTTCGCCACTCAACACGCTATGCCTCAGTGCCTCAAAAAAGAGGGGATCAGATCAGAGTGTCATAACACTTAGTTCCCAAGTTCCACCTGCTTACCCTTCCATGTGCAGGATAGTGTGAAACTGAAAAAAAAAAGATATATTTCTTTAACCTCTCAACTTGAAATATCGTTCTCATGAAGTAAGATTACATCATAAGGGCTTTGACCAAGATTGTACTGAATATGGTAAAACCAGAAGTGCAATAATATATGAAGAAGGCATGTCATAAAAATTTATTAAGGTCAAAAAGCTTATATAAAGGAAAATGTTAATGATTTAAAGCTCATTTAAATCGATAAATAAATTTTTGGGGTACCGTACCTTTAAAGGGAAAACGCGACACGTCTGTCTGTATATCAAGACTAAACTAGACCAAAAATTAATATTTCTAACATTTCTAGCTCTACAGTCTCATGGAACACTGAAAAATAACTTGGTATTTAATACAATCGAGAGATTTATTCTTATTTTTTTATATTAAGTATCAAATTCACCACGTAATCAAAATCACACCACATAAGGTGCATCCTGTTAGGGGCCATCCATTAATCAAGTGAGGCTCGAAAGGAGGGGGGTTAAGGATGTCGGCGAAAATCAAGAAATATCACTTGGAAGTAGGGGGGGAGGGGGGTGCAGTAATGCAGTAATGCAGTAAGGTAGTAAGGTTTTGGGCAAACACATAGTGTATTATTATTAATCAATCAAAATATATTTATTCTGACTGAACTCGTAGAGTTAACGAGCGAAATTTGGTGGTCGTCATGAAGACAAATACAATAGTTAGATTTTTTACGAAATCTACTAAAAAACAACGTGATTTCGGGTATGGGGGAGGGGGTAGTCTTAAAACTCACCACGTATCACCAAAGGGGGAGTGGGGGTTAAAAAAGCTAAAGAAAACAACACGTGATTAATGGACGGCCACTTATATAAGAATTGTAAATTATTTTTCAGGAATGTAATTTCTAGTACATTAGAAGTAACGATTAGTAAGTATAATGTAGACAAAGCAAATATATATTTTTGTTTATAATTCATTCGTTGATCCATAATCATGAAATTAGTACTGAACCCTCAGTGGGCGAGACCGATTCGAACTTGACCGTAAAGTAATATAATTATACATATAGACAAGTGCTTATTGACGATATCAAGGCATCATTTTTAGTGAATTTACGCTTAAAATGAATAATATACTTTGCCTTGGAAAAAGACGGTTCAAGAACATTTTTAGTAACCTCCCTTATATGTACAGTTGATGGAGACAACATAAAGTTAAGATGATTTATGCGGGATAGAGAGTGAAGCTGTTAAATAAGTAAGTTTGTAAAAATTTAAGTGATAACTTTGTTTTTTTTTCTTCAAATATTATCCCGCAGAGTAGGGTACGCAGAGGGAACCTCCGGATTCTAAGATACTCCACTCCTCAAGCACGAGAGAAAAGCAAAGGGATTCGGGAACTTGGAAACCTAGTGTTATGGCACTCCGTTCCGTTCCCCACTTTCTGTCATTTTTTTTTAAGCATTTCGTGCTTTACTTCGTTACCAGAGCGTAAATAAAATATTTTATATATACATTTCCTCGAATAGAAATCGAACCCATGAGTCGTGTTTACAGTAGCATACTTTAGGCCCTGCGACACGATAGGCTCCAGCTCCTAGCACTATATTTAATACAAAATACAAAAAAGTGCTTGAACATGCAGATTTCAAGTAACTACCGACAATTTCTTTTGCAACACTCTAGGTCATTGTCATTTATTTATAATAACAAAGTAAGGGAAAAATGTTTATTTATTATATCGGTTTAGAGTGTAAACCTGTTAACAGCCTATTAAGCAAATTCTTAGGAGAAACGAAAACGTTTTTAAAGACGTACGTATTTTATTAGACTACGTATTTTACAATTTAAAAAAATGATTTGTATTCTGATATTATGAGGCCTGTCGTGGCGCAGCGGCACTAGGGTGTGACTGTAACTGACAGGTTCTGGGTACGATCCCCAGTCGAGGAAATGAAATATGTAATATTTTAAATTTAAATATTTAATGTTTCATTTCTTCGCTCTGGCAATAAGGCAAAGCGCGGCGTTGAGTTCCGCCACTTAACACGCAATGCCTCAAATTCGGCGGAAAGTGGGGAACGGAAGTGTAGGTTCCCGGATTCCCTCTGTCTACCTTGCTTCATGCGGGATACAGCGTGAAGCTAAGGTAAGGTGATTTGTATTCTCATATTTTTTTAAATTGTAAGAAACTATTATAATATATGATATATGAAGATCAATTTTGTCTTTCTCTGGATTGTTTTGGATTTTAGGGGAAATAATAGTGTAGAAACATTATTTACGTAGTTTATTATAGTAGACATGTCGTGACGTATGCTCACAGGGTATGACAGTAAGCGTGACAGGTTGTGGGTTCG